>BJBW01008020.1:75338-144527 GCA_004320125.1 Scolopax mira
CCTGCTGTGGCAGGGGGGCTGGACTACATGATCTCCAGAGGTCCCTTCCAACCCCATATAATTCTGTGATCCTGTGGTTTTATATTGTAGTTGAAAATCCTTTCTAAGGGGATAAATTGGTGAATGAATGTTTACATCTGAAGGATATCCCTGTGAAAAATTGTAAATTTATATATTAGCATTTAGCTTAACAAAGATTTAGCTGTACTTTTTCCTCCTTGATCACTATAATGGAGATCTGTGCTTTCAATATATATGAGCTATTCATATGAAATGTCTGGGCTTCTATATCCGCAAATGAATCACGATGATACATATATTTGGGGTGAGAAAAAAAAAAGAGTAATATTAGAGATCTTAAAGATTTAGAACTGGTATCCTGTCTTCTTTAGCTTTGTTAAATAAGAAATAGGCATGATAGCACAAATCTTCATGTGTGATATACATTGTGAAAACAGCATGTGTCATACAGAATACAGGTGGGGGCTGAAGTGAAATGACACACATAACCTTATTTGGGGCATTTCCTTGTCTGTGAATGCTTGATATTGGTGCTTTGGTTTGAGGAGGAAATTTGAGGTATTTCACAAATGAGACAGGGACAGGAGTGGTTTCATCAGGTGCCATCACAGTGGCACAGGCAGCTGTCAGGGCTGGGGCTGTATTGCTGGGGCTGGAATAGCATCATTCATTCAAGCAGACTGAATGGGGGCTGGAATAACAGCACTGGCACCACTGTCTGTGCAGACCTGGCTAGGGCAGGGTGAGACATACACTTTAGTGCTTAGGGTGCTTCATGCTTTGCCATGAAGACAAAAAAAATTACAATTAAGAACCTGTGAGCTATGTGTCTAGGCTCCTACCAGGGCAGCAGAAGATGGCTCACTTGCCTTGCACATGCACCATCTAGTGTCACTTGAGGTGTCTTAATGCACTATGCCTGACCTCCCCTAGTTGGTCCAGAAGGCCTCAGAACTTTAGTAGATCCTCTATCATATCTACCTGAGCTTTTGTAGGGTACCTGAGACATCCCCTCGGGATGGTGGATACAACCCAGGGCTAGCTGCAGGTTCTTGCCCTTCTGCAGGGACACCCATGAGCCAGGGCAGCCTGGGGTGTCTAAAATGGCTCTAGATGACCCTGCTTAGGCAACACATCCCTGCCTGGGAGTCCACCTGGAGCACAAGGACTATTCCTGCTCAGCTGACTGAACCCAGCATGTCTCCGGCAGCACTGGAGGGGTGCTGAAGGCAAAGCACCCAGTCTTCGGAGCGTGGGCCACCCTTGGAGCAGATGAAGGTGGCTGCAGCATCCCCCCACTCCCTTGCCTCTGGTCTCCTCTCCTTCCTTCCTCCATCCCCAATTGCTTTGTCCCTGCGCAGCTTTCAATCCCCAGGCTTTTTTGTAGCAGCCTCACAGCTTCAGGTAAAGTCGCCTAACATCAATTCCCTTGCCCTCCTTCTCCTCACTCAGCCCTTTCACACCTCCAGCCCCCCTCCCCAGTCACTCCCATGCTCCTCTCCCCTCTCTATCCATGACATGGCCTTACAACGTGTCTGTGACAAATATGAGCTAAACCCTGTAGGACACAGGCAGAGCAAAGCGACAACTGGAGGTGGAGAGATAGGGCAAAACCAGACCTCCATCTGTTCATGTATCCAGTCCAGGAAGGAGGTGGTTCGGCTGTAGACACCCGGCTTGTTCTTTTCTGCACAGCCCACGCCAAAGCTGGTGGTCCCCACCAACTTCCAGATACTCATATCTTCGCATGCTAAAGGGCCCCCACTATCTCCCTGGAGATGAAAGAATTAAAACAAACATCAGTGCCACAGAAAAGGAGGGGAACACCTATCATCTGAAGGGGTAGAAGGAGAAGCATAGTCCAGTAATTAAGCATCTCCTATTTCTGTCCTATACTGGGTCCTGGGAAAAGCATAAGAAGTCGGAGACTTCTTAGAGACATGGATTAGATAGTATTTTAATTTCCCCAGTTAGAAGTACCATACAACAGAAGCAACATTGAAGTTTCTGTTAAACAACATTTAGGTGCTGGGGAGCATGCCTATCCTGCAGGCATCACTGAGCTGCCGTCCCCATGCCATGGGCTTGGTCTATCACAGCTGCTTCTCTCAGAAAGCTTTTGGCTATTGAGCTGAGCTGAGCCCAAGGCTGCAACCCCAATTTTGTTCCCCACTTCCTTCCCTGCCTGCTCCTGCCTGCAGCCTCACACACTGCTTTTTTGGCCCTTCACAGACACTTTGCTAAGCAACTTCAACTCATCAGACTCATCTAAGTATTGAAAACTCTCAATTTATTTTACTGAGGCAGTTTCCTGCCCTATGAGTGTCAAAAACCAGCACAATATCAGGAAAAAAAAAAAAAAACCAAAAAAAAAAGAGGGGGGAACTTGGAATGAGCCTCTCCCTTTGGCAAGTAGGGCTCATTTTGTTACATGGAGCCACACGCTGAGTGTGATACATCTGGGCAGCTCTCCCAGGCACAGTGACATGTTGGTGCTGGGTACCTTGCTGGGGGCGTTGTGCAAGCAGGTGTTTAAATGAAGATCAGTGCACCGAAGGCCTTTGTTTTGTCTTGTCCCCTGTGTAACTGGGACTGAGCAAACCTAGAAACATGAGGCTCCTCCCCAGCCTCATCCATGACTGGCTAGGTGAGTCCACATTCGTGTGTATGGGGATGAGACCTGGCACAAGGTGGGCACTGTCATGACTGACAATGATTTTGAATCATCACTGCCCTGTGATATGAAGGATACTCTGATCCATCTCTGGTGTGAGCCCAGAATCATTACCAACCCTCTCAGTTATTCAAACACCTCTCCCTTTCTTCCTTTACCCTGCCCACTTGACTTTTTCCAAAAGCACACACTTCTGCTTCTCCCTTGGTTTATGGTTTGGCTGCTTTTTACCACAAGGTTTCTACACCTTGCAGGTCTGCTCAGTGTAGTGCAGGGGCCACAGCCAGGGCAAAGAAAGGATGACACCATATTGTAGCACATGCAAGAAATTAAAAGAAGTCTTAAGTAAATTCAGCCACAGAAGAAATATAAGAAGGGAATTGTAGCACGTGAATGAGCGCACACTCGGTGATTGATATTCACGGTAAACAGAGTAAATGGCACAAAACGAGATGTTTGTCCAGGAAAAGCCTGGGAGTGCCTTCTGATAACTTATCGCTCATATTTTTCCATTGCTGCCATTAATGAGCACAGTTGCAGTTTGGAAACTTCCATACCTGGCAGGTGTCTACCCCTCCCTTTAGGAACCCGGCACAAAGCATTGAAGAAGTTATGATCCCACCATAGACATCCCTGTGGTTGCAAATTGCATTAGATATGAGAGGAACACCGGCATAATTCATGGTGTCTGATGTATCACCTGTTAAAAAAACAAAACAAAACAAAAAAAGAAAGAAGAAACTCTCTATCCTTGAAACTAATCTGTAATTATAAACAGAAAACATCTTAGTATATGAAGAGCTAGAAAACAAGGGTGAAAGGAATATGCTTAAAATGAAAACATACAAGTAAGGTAATTAGGTGTCTTATCGCTTAGAGAATCTAGTAATGAACAACTCCATAGAGCTGTGGATTACCACAGTACATCATATAAAACTGTACATTATATGTTTCTCCTACAAACTAGACAATCAATGACTGATGAACTTTAAAGCTAGTTGGACACTGTCTTCAATACTAAAATTTGTTTCAAATTTATCCCCTGTTCTGTTATTCAACAAATCATCTGCAAATATCTCATCTATTTTATAAACATTTATTTTATTTTCTTCAGAGTGTAAATGAATAATTTCTACAACTGGGAGTATTTTCACACTGACTATTGCCAATTTATAGCTGACTTTTTGTGTGGTAAATCTTGCTTTAATTATTTTTTTTTCACCTTTCACTATTATCTGTAGCTCAGGTAACATACTGTTCTTGTTCTCTGAACAATGGGAACATGCGAAATGAAACAAATGAATAATGATAAAAACCAATGACCTGAGAATTCAAACATTTTCACACAAAAGTGATTCAGTATGTATTATTGACTAACATTACGTGAGTCATGGTAAAAAGAAATAATTCCTTTTTCTTTGTGACATTATTCACAGATGCAATTTCTACATCATCCAACCTGCCTGAAGAGGCATAAATGCTTTCTCTGAAAAAAAAAAAAGAATGGTTGATTAATGTTGTGTTTTCCGTGCTTGAAGTTATAAAGGACACAGCCTATTTGACTGAGGCCAAGTACAACGCTCTGGATGGTGTTGCTGTCTACACATAATTTCCAACCTTTTCACAGGGTGTAAGGGTTGCGATAAGGGTTTGTACAGTACTTTTGCCTCCTAGGAATATGTCTTCTTTTTACAGGTAGTCCAGAAAATTTAATGATGGACAGTACTCCAACCAAATCCTGTATTTACTGTATGTGAGATGTTTGTATGTAGTGTAATCAGTAGCAGACAATTTAAAATACCTCCTTCCACAGTTGCTCCCCATCCTGATACCCAGCACATTTTCCCTTCTGGGAACTGTTCACCAAAATTAGGCAGACAAATTGGCTCAATGTGAGCTGTTTAAAAAAAAAAAATAAAAGAAAATAAAAATAAAGAAGAAAGAATTCTTTTTAAAATTCATCAATAGTTTGTATGCCCCAATAAAACTTGCAGGAAACTTGTTATGACTACCACCCACTCCCCCCATAAATAGCCAGGCATCTCTGCAGTCTTTTGTCTTATAGCCAAGGTTTGAATCAGTACCTACACCAGGCCTAATTAGTTTCAAGCAACAAAAGGAGGTGTTGGCATGTCAATAAACTGAGGAATGAGCAAACAAGAACCACACCACGTCCGCAGCTGCTGGGAAGATCGGAGACCCCACAGTGCCCTGCTCAGACAGAGAAATGGCCTGGGCTGACCACAGCAGGACTGCATGGCCTTTCCCAACAGGTTCTGTCCGGCAGCACATGCAAAGAGCCAGGCAATCACATCTCTGCCCTCTTCTGAAAGGGCAACAAGAGGACGTCTGGGGTGCTCTTTACCTCCCACCCACCGGCTCATAGAGTTTCAGCATCTCTCTGTTCAGGGGCACAGAACGCCGTGTCACATAATCAGTGTTTGATGCTTTTGGGGACAAGCTGCAGCCTGCCAAGATGAGCTGGCACTTAGTAAAGGGAGGGAAGATATGAGCTATTACTGGACAATTCCTAGTGGTTCAACTCGCCATAGCTCAAAGCTCCAGAGCCGAGCCTCCAAGATCCCTCAGGCTGCTCCCAGCCCCTCCCCAGGACATAGTGGGTATCTGATTCAGGTGCAGAGCTGTTACTGTTCTTGACAGCCTCTCAAAGTTATTCCTGAGCAAAAGAAAACACCACTAGCTGAGAAACAAAACAGAACCAAATCAAGCTTCATTTTCATTCAAAGCGGAAGTTTTAAAGTATTTCAAGAGAACTGATTTAGGAACTGATGATCTAGATGCATCAGAGAGCACCCACTCCCCTTTGCAGAGAGCTCACAGTGATTAGGAAATATTGGCAGGTGATCATTTAAATTCATACAATATTATTATATGTTATTTCACTTCACTAACTGTCAGCTGTAGGTAGCATCCTGCTGGGAAAACAAAAGTAGTTTTAATTTAAAAGCCTCATTATATTTCCTTCTCTTTGAAATTTAAGCTTGATTTTCAGCTTTGGACACTGTTGGATCTCCCTATACTCACAGAAAGGACATGATAAAAATCTCTGTGACCTCCAAGTAAAATGAGGTGGGGCTCATTTTCCTATCTATTTATTTTAGATAGGAAAAATATTTAGAAAGAATAAAGTTAATGTTTGCCTATTATTAAATGCCTTTGGTAAGCCGATACCAGAATGGATTGGGAACACTTTGCAGAGCCCTGTGACCCCCTGGATACTGAGTACAGAGGAGTTCCTGATACTAAGGCTGGGGTGGGTTTCTGTAGGTATAGTCTGGACAGAGATTGCTGCCTTGCCATGAGAACAGCAGGCTGGCTACATCTATGCTGGTTACGTCTCTCATCACTTTTAGAGGCAGTGGGGATCCACTGGGCTCTCCTGGGTCAGGTATAGGACACCAACATAAATTTCTCTGTCTGTACTAGGAAAGACCCTTCTTGCTTTTTGGTAGAAAGGTGAGGAAGTCAAGTGAAAGTTAACAGAAAGAATTACCATTGAGAGTAAGCGGTGCCGCCAGTTTCATCAATGCTATATCATTTCCCATTGTCTTGGGTTTATAATTTCGATGGTATATAATTTTTTCCACTGAATATGGGTGAACCTGGGTGTCTTGCTGAGTCACAAAACCAACCTGCACACTCCATGAGCTTGGTAAGTACAGGCTGAAACAAAGAGATAGGAGAAAATGAAAAAAAAATCTTCAAGAAAACTCAGCTTTTCTAATTGTCTCCTAAGCTTATGAAAAACATAAAACTCCACAGGCAGATAGTCTACTGCACTTGCTTGCCTATCTATTAATATTGGCTGTTTTGCATCTCATTTCAAAATCTACAGAAAGGATGACTAATCTTAGCAACACACTGGGTCACTCGTTTATTATCTGTGCAGCTGTCTGCAAGCCTATGAGAGTTTTGCACCTTGAAAAAACTCTCTGTTCTCCTACGTGACCCCACAGCTGCTGCCTGGCAAGCCTGTGCTCAGCGATTAGGCTAGATCAGCAGCACCTGTGGCAAGGCATTGTCAAGGGAGAGGCTTTCCTTCTGGAAGGTGCTTCTGCCTCCAGTACACGAGCAGCTACATCTTTCAGCCTCCAGCATGTGAGCAACTCCTCCTGGCTTCACCCCACCAGGCTAGTGGCAGTGCTGGGAAAAGGCTCCAGGGATGCGAGTTGTGTTAACAGCTCCCATCCCCATCAACCTTTGAGCACACCACAACCAGCTGAGTTGTGCAGGACTTAAGTCCTAAAATGTTTAATTCCTAATTATTTTTATAGTACCGCTGGGCTCGAAAGAGGATCTAGGAGGGGAATTTTTCTGTCCGGTCTCTTCTCTCCACTGGGTATAAAAGTATCCTACAGGACTTGCTCAGAAGCAGGCATCCATGCTGTGGGCAGCTAAAAGTGGTCAGATAAATCCCATTTTAGCTGTATAAATATCTCTGTGAGAGAGTGAAAAGATTTCTCTTGCATTATTGGCAACAAAAAAAAGACCTCAATACCAGACAACTCATTATAAATAAGAGAGAAGGCTATGTTTATAGTTTCACAGAGAAGTGGAGTTTAAATAACTATTTAGCATCTATTTACAATCCAAAGACTACTTGAAACAGCACAAAAAGGAGCAGTGAGTATGTTTTAAAAGGCACTAAGCACAACTCACCGCCACTGATTCATCCTGTCAACTTGAAAATGCTGGTGTGATTTATTTTGGAGCTCCAGCATTCCAGAGCAGCTGAGTTCAAATTGTTCCTGAGCTCTTAAACTACATGCAATGTGCAGAAATTGCAGATCAGGATAGCTAAAATCTAGCACTTAAATGTTGTTTTAAGCTGATTTCCCATGAAGAAAGAACTGCCCAGGATATCTGAAATCTGGGGCTACTGGTTTGGACCACTTTGTGGAGAAACCTTCTTTCAATAAGGACTTGCACTGGTGCAAAAAGAGAGAGAGATGGTTTAAATGTTGCAGAGCAAGCCTGTGAAATAAGGTTAATCCGATCTCTTCTGCAGTTTATTTTTAAGAGATTGCATTAAGAGGTGTATTAGCCCTACCCTGCAGTACACACACGCGCACTCTCAGATGTGCTGCAAGGGACATCAGTGAGCAAGACAACTTAGGGACTTACTCATAGACACAGTGGGCGGCTGTGATGATCCAGCGCGGGGTGATGACAGACCCTCCACAGAGGTGGTGCCCATGGAACTGCAGGCTGACCTGCCAGGGCCACTGCCGGGGGGAGGACGCGTTGCCCCCGACGATCCGTGGCCCATAGCTGGCCCGGGTCCCGCACACTACCGGAAAGCAAAGAGCATGGTCCCTGGAGGAAATGCAGTCATGTATTTGGTCACCTTCATCCCCTCTGCTCTCAGTCTTGGTGAGGCCAAGTGGTCTCTTCAACAGGACTGTCCCCATCCCCATCGCCCACATCTCTGGCTGCGGCTGCCACCAGAGGTTTTTCATCCTCCCTCCCATCCTGGCAGCTGGTATGGGGGCTGTGGGGCTCACATCTCCTCCCCTGCAATCATAGTGCTCAGCTGAGATGTAAAGCCCACTGCTCCGCCCTCCTAAAATTCACCAGGGCCCACACATAAAGCATCTCCTCTCCCCTGGTAACTATTTTTCTGTTGCTTTTTGACCTTTCATATCCTGATCTGAGAACTAACTGACATGGAGTAGTGTGGGATGAAAGTTCAAATGTTAAGATGAACTACCAAGATGGCGAAGAGTTGGAATTACAGTATCAGTCCACAGACTCAATTCACAATTCTTAAACCTCTGCTTCCTACTTTGATTCTCACCAAAACGCTCCTGCTACCTGATGCTCTCAATCTGCCCTCCCAGCCTACTCTCTCCTCCTGAAATACTTTTATATATTATCTAAGAAATACAATCTTTCTTTGGGGTTATAAATTGGTGGTATGGTATGCCTCTGAGTATACACAATTCCTCTCAAGTCTTGCCCTGCAGCAGCAGATGAAGGACAGTTTCTGATTTCATTTTCACTTTCCTGATTCTTACCCAAGCATTTTAAGATGATCACATTGCCGGAAGTGCATTCCTCTCTAAGATGAAAAGACAGTGCAGTATTAGTTCCAATTCAGGAATACTGTGGTGTTTATTTTCAAAAGCTAGTCATATATATTGAAGGAGACACAAAGTCACATACCAGTCCAATCTACTTAGGGCATTTAGTGGAATATCTAAGTTAGGAGCATTTAGCTGAAATACTTGTTAGTAGTTTAAACACCATTGGGAGTCTGCAGACCATATGCTGCCCTGCTAAAGTGTGATTCACTCTTCCATGAGGGGAGGCTCATCAGCAATTTTCAACATGTGATCTATAGTATCGTTGGATCCATAGCTTGCTTCTCAGTGAAAGGTAACTAAGAAAAACAAGCAATTGTCAGGAGGAAGAAATGGACCATAAAGTGCTCACAAGACCCACTGAGAAATATCTAGGGATCTGTAAACTGAAATAAACTGCTCCACAACAGAAAAAGATAAGTGTTTAGTGTCTATTCCATTTGCAAAAAAAGGGATCGTGGGACAAATAGGTTTTTCAAGTAGCTCATTTTAAAGCCTTTGTAGATTTTAATGGGCCTTGGATCAGGCTCTTCATTTCTATTCCAGCAAGACTGCTACTTGGTCTATGATGCATAACAACACCAATTGCTTATGAAGCCTGGAAAAATAGGCAACAATCTCAAGCAATTAGCAATTCTCCTTCTATTGATTGCTCTCTTTCTGTCAGGATGAACAAACTGAGGCATACCTGAGGTTTGTTGCGTTGTGCAGGGGTGTTGCTTGATCCCCTGACAACCAGTGGCTGAGGGATACGAAATGTCTTTGAAACTGTTTCTCGACTGCAGCCACAGGCAGGTAACCTGAACTCACGTAACTGCAAATAAACCATAAACACAGCTTCCTCAGACAACATTTCAGTAATCTGTTTAAATAATTCAGCGGTTCTTCTAATGAAACCCCAATGTAGCAACCACAATAATCAGATTCTGACACTTGATGAAGTAATCCTATCCTCCCCAAGAAACACTTCTTATAATGTGTGCATATTTTTATCATGATGGTGTGGAAGTCACACATTTCCTGAAGCACTAACAAGCTCATTGTCTCCTTTCTCTTGAGTTACATTTAGCGGCAAGGAAGATGAATAATTTGTAATTCTTTCCAGTCTTTTGTGTTGAACAATTGAGACATATTTTATCCTAAAGGATAAAGGAAACAAGAATTTATTCAAAGAAGCTAACTATACTATGAAGAAATCAGAATTACTCCATTGTAAGAAATAACAGAGCATCACTGCAAGTCACAGCTTCAAACTCTTTCTCAAGTGTGAAAGTTTGTAACAGCATCGGTGCTTTTCCAGGAATTAGATCTGTCCAGTAAGAACCAACTCACCAGTTTCTCCTCTAATTGTGAGGTGGACCTAAATTCCTAACAGATGTAATCGCATGAATTGCATATGCAGTTTTCCTACTGAAGAGATTAAAGAAATGGAAAATACTTGAATGGTTTTAGTTTGTTTCTGATAGGCTGTAAGCCTATCTCTAGTATAGAGAGGCAAGCAGGATCCAGGCACCTGCACCCATAGGGAAGATTTAACCAAACCATAGTATTTACCCATCATCCAGGATTTAGAGCAGTAATAAATTATATTTGCAGTGCATAGGTATTCACGACTGTTTCCCACATCATTCCAAACGTCCTGAACCATGTCATTCACAAAGGTGGATAGCTAAGTCCCTTTTTCTTTTAAAGCACAAATGATTACAAAGTTTCAGCAGAAAAATTTAAATCTTCACAGTTTGTTCAAAATGCCAAATTAAGTTTCTTCCATCTTTTGTTAATACCTTGAGAAACCCAGGTGTTTGCAGGTAGTATTTCCATACTCCGCTTTCCAGTCGTCGGAGCAGACTGTTCGCCAGGATCCAGAAGTGAACACTTGCAGCACTGCTTTCTTGCCACTCAATCTGACTTTGAGAGTCAGAGAAAAAAAAAAAAAAAGCCTGAGTGAGTTGTGAAGTAGAACCACCAGGTACACAACATGTACACAGATGTGTCTGTGCACCCCTGGGGCATCACTTCTCTTGGCTCACTGAGTTTTTATGTAGAATCTTTCAATGTTTCCCCCCCCTCCCCACCCTTAAGGAAGGGAACAAAGGTACACTGAACTAGAATAGCCAGGAGAAATAGCCTCGTGGGAATGGATATGGGATGGCGCTCTAACGCAGATGGAGAAGGCTGCCTTGCCCTCCAGTGACCCCAGCAAGTCTTGCTGATTGCAGTGAGTTGGCGATGAAGATGCTTGGCACTGAGGAAATCTATGATCAATATAAGTGATGAAAGGTGGTTGGAATTTCCTGTGCTGAGGTGGATGCACTTCCTCCCAGCCACCCCTGGGCTCCCATGGAATTTCCTGCCCTCTTCTTTCTGCTGGCATGGGGCTGGCACGTCTGGGCTGATGGTTGGGTAGGGACTGGGGAGAGGAGGGATGCCAGGTTGGGAGCTTGGCTCCCAAGGACTCCCTCCCTACGCCAGCCTGGCTCTCTTCAGCTCAGCCCTTCCCCATGGGCAGCTCTTCATGCCAGCCTGGCTGCAGGGCTAAGCCATGCCAGGGAGCTAACAGTGCTGCCAGCTGTGCTGAGCTGCCTCCGGCTGAGAGACCAACAAGTGAGTCCTTCAGGAGACCCAGGCACAGAGCCATAACCCGTGGTCCCTTCATACTGCACGAACCCACATCTTCCTCCCCCCTGCCCTCTGCACCACAGCCACTGACGGGGCACAGAGCCCTGGCTGAACGGGAGGCACCTGGAACTGGGAAAGGGCACATCTACTTGGTTTTCCCAGGGAGAAGGGAGTCCATGCACATGGTCACTGCCAGACAGGGGGTTTCCCTGGAGAAACACACCAAAGGTTGAAAGCATTGCACGAGGTCAAAGCTGGGGCTGAAAGCTCACATTTCTTTTTCATTTCAGTTCAGTCTCATTTAACAGAGGGAAAGCTGTGCTGCCTCCTTACCTATAGGTACAGGAGTCAAAATTACAAGTCCACTGATCTAAAAATCAGTTCCTCTGTTTACTAATACTAGAGCCCTTTCCTTCCAGAGGCAGAAAGCACCACAGTCAGCTTTCATAGAGGGAGGGATGATTTCAAATGGCCCTGTGATGCCCGACACCATTACAGAGAGAGAATCAGACACAGGCGCATATATTTCACACCTGAAGCAACAAATTCCACAGTACTCAACGCACAAAAGCCAGAGCTGATCTTCAAAACTGGCACAGAGCAGCTGTGTGCCAGTGAATACAGAGAGTTCTGTATTATATACCATAGCACAGTGATGGCATACCGTGCGGGCAGAGGAAATGCTATCAGTGAAAAAGACCTAGACTTTTAATGGAGAAACATGCCCAATATGGCAGTAAAAGTATTCGGCAAACATTGTATTTATCTTAGGACCCATTTGATTTATCACACATTGTAAATCAATACCTCAGGCAGATTGTTCCTCTGAAGTCATGATTTAGATAATCCATCAGTCTCTATCTTTCTTGTCTCACCCAAGCTCTCTACAACATGCATTTCTTGATAATGTGCCAGATGCTACAGGAGGAGGTAGGAGGGATTTATAATCAAATTTAAATTACCACATCCGTACTCATCCTCCCCTTCTTTACAGTTGAAGACACCATTGCACCTGGCTGATTTCTGGATACACTTAAAGGATGATCGGCAGCGAAACTTCCCAATGCAGTTGTATTGAACTAACAAGAATGAAAGAAAACACGGTGATGAAAACACACTTGGATATTAATTTAACATTTCTGACTTCCATTATCTGGCCAGATTTCTGTCTTGCTAAGAAAAAGACAACTCCTGTACTCTAGGAACTTTTGAAATACAACCTGGAGGTTGCTACATAGTGCTGCTAAACTCATCCATTAGTAATGACTTGTAGGATGCGTCAGCCTTGCTCCCTGCACTGGCTCCTTCCCAGCTCCCTCAGCCCAGTTTATGTTTCACTCCACGGTGAGTTTGTGCCTGGTTCTTCAGCCCCCCAGCAGCAAGTCAAGGAGATGCTCACAAAATACGGCCAGTGCACTCTCTTCCTGAGGGGATGCCTCAGCTTCCTGCAAGTTTATCCCTGTTGCATGTGTGAAGGCACTGCTCTAGCATCAATATACTTGGCCCCCAGACCCAGGCAGGTCACACTTCCCAGTCACAACTAAACTCATTCTGCATTTTCTCCTCCTTTGTAGAGGTTGGTTGTGAGAGAGGAAAGTTCACTGAAAACAAACTTAGAGAAGTGAACTGTAGGACAAAAACATGGTGTGTGCTACTTGCAGCTTCCCCCAGTTTCTAAACTCTTAGCTCACTATCCAAGAACCAGCAAGGTTTGATTTGAGAAAGAAAGGTTTCTTAGTGCTGTGGGTTCCACTATTGTAAATATTACACCAATATTTTCATGACTGCCAAATCTATTTTATCCTTACATGTAAATAAAATTTAAGGCCATCACATCAACAAGATTTTTTACTTCAGCCAACAAGCCACAGTAGCAGTTTAATTCCGTTCTAAGTAAAAGGCTCATGAAAAATTAAGCATTTGAATGGTTAAGTGAGAACTTAATGAATAACTAATTATACTCACCACCCAGGCCAATGGCAACTGCTAGGATTACTGCAAGGAATAAACCACAGATATACGGAAAGTATTTTAGGGAGACAAAAGCATGGCACATCGAAGGTGGTTCAATATCTCCTAAAAACAAACCAGAAAGAACAGCTTCTGTGAAGTTTAACCAGCTTGACTTTGCCATGAAAAAAATTTATCTAGCTTTAAACTAGATGGCAGTAGTGCATACGAAGTGCATACACTTCGTGAGATGACTGGGCTGGAGGGATTCCGTTTCCCCAGCTCAGAGGCTGAGAAGGCTCCAAAAGTTTTGGGAATGGCTAGTGCTCTCAGATACTCCTCCAGCATTTGCCTCTCTAGGGGTCTGGATTGTACCCCTACAGAGCACCTGGCCTGACCTCAATGCACTTGATAATATATGCTCTAAATTTTTATTCACATAGGCTACATCACACTGACAGCTTTGGAAGTATAAAAGCACCTCTTCTGAAAAAGTGAGACCCCAAAGAAAAATGAAATTCAAGACACTGTTTTTTCTGTGTAATCAAATGTGTGTGCAGGGTACAGGCATACTCCCTGAAGACTTCAGAAAGCTAAAGAGGACTAATATATTCTTTCAGTGGAAGTAGCAAAGAACGCATTAGTTTGAGTCTCCTCCTTACAACCATGCCTGACTGTGGTGCCTCCTGACTCTTGTTGGTACCAAGCCCATGGTCCCAGTGGTCCCTACAACTGTAGCCCCAGCTGGATGCTGGTCTGAGCACTATGTCTGGAACAACAAAAATCCTGGGATGAAGCTGGAGGCCACATAGCTCCGCCTCGTGCACTGGAAAGCTAAATCCCATGCATGATGCATTCCTGCACAGTTGGGGTAACAGAGACATGGAAACAAGTAAGAGGAGACTAAAGATTTGAACAGGAGCAGGGATATTGGAAAGAAGACAGGACAAGCAAGCAGATAGATATTCAAGACAAGGAGGAGGAAAGTTACTACTGGTCCTTTTGGACTTGGAAGCAAGATTAGCTGAAAATGATAGAAAGCTAAATTTGCAAAAAAACCCAAGACCCTCAACGTAGAAGGTAGCTTGAAAAATGTGGGGAAAAGGGATCTAGACAAAGTTCTGCTATAAAGACAAGGACTGAACTGAGCAATGGCTCATGGCTGAGTTTTGAGTTATCAAGGGAAAAAAAAAGTATCTAAAATTAAAATATGCATCAGTAATAACTGTTGAATACTTTTCATGAGCTGGACCTTCTCCTCCTCACCAATAACCTCCATAGCTGACTTCAAACTTAGTGGTATTTTCAGTCTGGAAGAAAACAATAGATTCCACTGAACATAATGAATAGTTCACATGTGTGAAAGGTATTCTGGTATACTAAGGGCAAACTATGGGAAAACAGCATACACAGCTCAGTCGTGGGTACTGACAGGAACTGGCAGAACCTTGTCTTAAATTTTAATTCATGCAGCTCTTCACCCCCTCAGTCTTCAAGCTTTGAATTTAAGATTAGCAGGAAGTTATAACCAGTCAAGGACAAGGAATGTCTCCCAGTGCTTATAGACTCATAAGCAAACCCCAGCCTGCACAGATCCATTCAGCAGCAGCTGAGTAAATGGTTTTGGCAATGGAGTTGGTGTCTGGTACGCTAAAAATCTTACACAGCTCTAGTAGCTAATGGACTAGAAAATTAAATTACTCTAGGCTCATCCTTGATGCTCAGCCTGTCTCTGTTGCTGAAGTTAATGGGTACTTTTGCCATGAAACTTATGGGAAGTAGCAGACATGCATGCAATTCCTCCAAGGCTGCTGTATTGTATATGCAGTTTTTTAACGGCCCAATTTCCAGGTTGATAAAATTTCAAATAAGCCATTCAAAAATGTGTCTGAAAAGCAGGGGCAAATATATGCTATGTGGTTGAAGTATGTGAATAATCTGGCTGTGAAAAATGCTTTCACACACAAATTGACACAAGATGTCATCACCTGTTAATATAGTGGCAAACCGCATGGCTGGGGGAGTGAGCTTGTGTTTCTTCTTTCTCTAAGTGATTGCTTTCTCTGACTGAGTGGGCAAGCATAGTTTTGCAAGGTTAAAGACCTACATTATCCATTTAGATTACAAAGGTCAAAAAGCTGTGCAGTATCCCTACCAGATCCATCTGCACTGGGGTCCACTTTTGCTTGTGGTATGAAGAAAAATCTTTTGAAGGAAAACTGAACTTCTGACACTGGTGGTTCATCTTCTGTAATAGAGATGATTTCAAGACTTCCAGTAGTAGGATTTGTCTCTTGTACCTGTCTCAACAGAGGGTTAAAAAATAAAGAACATAATGACAAATTGTTTCTAGAAAAAAAAACAACCTGACATCCTTTTAATGACATGAAGCAACATGTAGTTTTGCTTAATACTTTAGTTTTTATCCCATTTTTATCCCATTTTATCCCATTTTTATCCCACACTTTCAAGAATTCTGTGCTTGCCCAAAAGAAACCACCTTGTAAAATGTTGTCTACGTTCGTGAGATGAGCTCTAAAAATGAATTAGCCAGCAAAGTTAATTTTTTTTCAAGTTTGACTAAGCACCATAGCTACTTTAATGACTCACGCTAGAAGTGTGAATCCATCCCTGCTCTTTAATTGCAACTGGAAACAAGAGAAAGACTAAAAAGCTATGACACCTGCACAGCACCTGACAGGATGCTCATGCACAGGCCCACTGAATTTTAATCCAGAAAACCTTTGATCACTTTCTACACAATGAGAAACAAGGAAAATGGGTTATACTAGAATTCAGGGTCAAGAACTTTGAAATGCTAGTTTCTGACTCCAGTTCTACACACTGACACTGTCAAAAGGAATCAGATTTTTGAACTCACACTGGTGTGAAATAGGTCCAGGTTTGCTAAAGACAGTGGAGCTGGTAAAGCAGCGAAGGTGTTTGCAGAGTCAGTCCCAGAAAATGCTTACAATGACACATTTTAGGCAAAGAATATGTGTTTTGTCTGCAGTGTTCTATCTTTAAGTCATCTGGAATATCTTTTCACCTTTCAGCAAACAACTGCAATAAGACTTCTACTCTTTCACTGTCATAGACATTTTGATGAACATAAATTAAATCTTATATAGAATCTGCTAGCTTTAAGGCAGAGAAAAGGATAGCTTGCTGTGCATTATTTTAAGATATTAACCAGAAAGGCTTCTAACTGGTAAGTTGTCCATAGGAAACAAAACAGCACTGTGAAGTATACTGCACAAAAGCTAAATACTGCTGCGTCGGTTATTTAGAGGATACCACAGGCTCCCAAAGCTCCACTCACCTCTTCCTGAGAAGTCATAGTTAAAAGCAAAACCGTTTTCTTTCTTCATTATCAAAAGAAACCAAAAGGAAATTCTGAGGTTGCTAAGCCAGTCTGCTCTGGAAAGGTTTCCACTGAGCTGCCCACGGCTGCCCATTCAGTCGTCTGTCGCGTACAGCGTTATGGCAGCAGCTTGTGTAATTCAAGCTGGTGAGGGGTATCGGGTAACCCCGGGTGGCATGGCTACAGAAAAGGGAAGATAAAAATTCAGCAGGTTGGGGTTTTTTGTTTGTTTGTTTGTTTGTTTTTAATTAGCCAAAGGGAGTCCAGTAATAGTGTAGTATTTGCAAACCTTTCTGTAACGCCCCCGGTGAAGAAGCACCGCAAAGGGCCCATGCTGGAGCTTGCTTGTATCTTACCAAAACTCCTGCATGGGAGAAGAGAGGTCTACCTCTCACCGTGGGCAGCAGAAGGCAGAGGCCCCAGATGCTTTGTCTCTTCATCACACAGGGCCCATAGGCTCACCTTGGTCTTCCTCCGCTTGGTTTACCCTTTGGTGTGTGCTTGCAGCAGAGAGCATGCTTAAAGAGGGGTTTTGAAAAAAGACTCAATTATGGATAAAAAAGACTTCAGTTATGGATAACTTTTCCCGTTAAATACTGCACAATATTTTGGAGGTACTTTGCAAGCAGCATTGCGTATTTCTGAAGTACAAACTTGTCTGTACTGTGGGATTTAGAAAAAGAGAATGTGTCCTCAGCTTCATAAAATGCTCAAGAGTAGCAATAATTTGGCTTGGTTTTTGTTAACATGACAGTGGGGAGGGCAGAGGGAAGGAGGAGGAGACATGAAGCCAAAAGGTATGGCAGTGTTAGTGAAACAAGGCTCCTGAGAGGGCAGGGGAGAAATAAAGGTTGTCCATGACAAAATCCATCTCCCTGGAGTGTGCTGCAATGAGGAAAGCTGTTTAGTCCCATTGCTGTGCCATGCACATTGGTAATTGGCACTTCCAAAGGACAGGATGCCTTGACATATTCCTGTAAACTGTTCACATCTAGGCCAGGGCATCAAGAGTTCTTCCTCATCTCTTATGTCACTTTTTCAGCAGCCTTCCTTGGAAACAGGAAACGAGGGACATTAAAAAAAAAAAAAAAAAGAGAGAGAGAAAGTAAATGAGGATGTATAAAGAAATCTGCTCTTCTTGAGTTGCTCACAGCGCTCTGATGGTCTCCCCACTGGGCTGCAGTGATAGATGCTGGGAGAGGCAGCCAAAACTGGCTAGATACCCAAAGGGTAACTTCAGCCAAGGGGGAGAAAGTGAAGGCTCATTTCAGGACACCAGAGCTCAGGTGAACTTTTCAGTCGATGGAGTGACACATCCTGTCCTCTCCAAGGAGTGGTGTTACCCTCAATGAGGACAGCCCAGGCCAGGGAAAGTTGATTCCAACCATTCATCTGCTCTGGCCATGCTGGAATCCCTGGGGACCAGCCAGCATACCTCTGCAAAGGCTCTGGTAGTAGGGCCAGCACCACCAAGATAGACAGGCCCCTGTCTGCTGCCACCCTGAACATCTCCAAACTCATCCTCAGGGCATGATGTCTAGATGGGACACTGAGTTTGATCTTGCACAGCTGGCTGGCTCATTGCCTTTGGCTGAGGAGAACAAAGCAAGAGCCATGCACAATAGGGACCAGAGGACATGAAAATTAAGCCCCAAAAGAAAGAATTCAGCCTACAGAGTAACTTCTTACATGCTGCAGGCCCTCACCTCCCCCATGCTGCAGTAGCAACTCAGGTGAATTTCTTGGCTTTCAGAAGACAATTTAAAATAAAGAGCTAAAGTGGCCCAGTCTTAGACCCTTCAGCAGGTCCACATACTATGCGGTGTTTACCTTGTTCTGCTGGGGCAGGTGGGAAAAGCCTGCAGATAGTTCTTGCTTCTTTACCCACCTAAAACAAAAATTTGGAGCTTCAGATGCTTAGAAAACAGGATGTCAGCTTTTGTCAGAAAAGATCACAAGAGGTTTGAGGTTGGTTTTTTTTTTTTTTTTAATTCTATTTTAGCAGCTTCTTTCTCTCTCTCTCTCTCTCTCTCTCTCTCATTTTCTTCCTCGCTCCCTCCTTCGCACCCTCCTCCCACCTCCCAATTTCTGTCAGCACTCAGCAGACTGTCAGGGGAAGAGTGGAGGAGATGGCGGTGGCTGAGACACAGCTGTACGCGAAGGTGTCCAACAAGCGCAGGAGCAAGAGCACCTCTGCACTCCTCGAGTCCCTCCTCGCCAAAGGATTCCCAGCTCATATCGCGTGAGTAATGTGTTTGGCTGCCTTTGCACAGCAAGAGGTATTTAAGATAGAAGATCATAAGATCTTGAAAGCAGACAACTGGGTTTTTTTTTCATCAAGAGAGAGTGTGCTGCTTCCTGGGGGTGATGTTACTGTGTGGGAATCAGACCTGTCTTGCTTCGAATTTCTTGTAGAACAGTGTGTATTGCCCATATTGCAAAAACAAGTTGCTCTACATCCCTTTTTATAAATATTGTGTATATCTGAAGACACGTGCCCTTCCATGTCTTCAGGTTGAGAGGCTTCACAACAAGTTAAGAAGTTGATGTCCAAAGATTTCTCTATATACTCTCTATAATATGGATGTAAGTTCCACCCTAAGGTTTTTTTCAAGGCTGACAAAGATCTTTTACAGGATTTTGTCACTGGAAACAGTTTTAAAAGGATAAACTTTCCTTAACAAGATACCACTTATGTCTGTCACTTTTTCTTCCTGTCTTGAATCAGGATCTTGTTCCAAAAGAATACCCTAGCCTCAAAATATAGTCACGAAGAAGCAGACACTATTTTTGGCAACCCCAATGGATGAGAGATTAAGTGGTCACAGCATTTCCAACCAAGTTAATAAAAAAGAAACATTGGTGTCATTCCTCTCCCAAATATTGCCCTAGTTGGACAGGAAAGTTTTGTGGAGTATTTTAAAATTTCTGAATGGCAAGTACAGACACCTCAGTTCAAACTAAATCAATTTAGTTCAAAAACTAAATCTTTTTATATAAATGTCAAATAACTCCTCATTAGAAAAAAAAATAAATAACAGAACAATATCTTTCCATTTTGACCCTTCATTGAAAACTAAGCAAGTCAGAAAAAGTTCCACAAGTAAGTGGAAACAAGTAAGTTTCTTTTCTAGAAAAACCTGTGGTCAGTGGAGCAACTTTCAGACACAATGGGCACAGCTTACAAGGAAACTGTGGATCCCTTCTTCCTAGTTATACCTGGTGGAATTTTAGTTGTGCAGCTGAAAACCTGGCTCATCATTTCTCTAATAATACTATAAGTTTGATCACCCCAAAGTAACGGCTAGTTTTTGAATTTCTTATCCTGCATGTTCTTCAAATCCTCTTTGAAACACTTTCTGCTGTTACTGAGGTGGCTTTCTCCTTCACAGGTCAAAATCAAGAAGCAATGTCAGAAGTACTATGCAAATTGACATGAAATGATGAAATATCCAAAAGTACTTTATTTTTTAATTTTTAAATTTTTTTTTGCTTCTGTTGACTTTCAGACCCTAAAAATTTTGATTGTGTTTTCTTAAAATGTTTTAGCTGTGTCTGTAATTCCTGTATTGAATCATAAATGAAAGTACTGAGAAGCTCTTCTTTTGAGATGTCCTGGCCCGAGACAAACAAGGCTAGGTGGAAATATTAAAAAATCTTTCACAATGTGGAAACAGCACACCAAAATAACATTTCCTCAAAGAACAAAAACAAAATATGTGACGATCAAGCCTAACATTGATCAACAAAATGGACCTCCCCTGGTTCTTAGGCAGAAGTGAACTGTATCAGCAGTTTGCTGCTTTAGAGAAGAGCCAGTTTATTCTCACTTTAATGACACTATTTTTAATACAGATTTTCAATGGTTTATTCCTACTCTTTATCTCAGAGAATTTGTATATGCAGAATTTATTCCATGTTTTATCTTTCAATCTTTACTGTTCATCTTGTGAGCATAGCATGTCTAGTCACAGCCTAATGCTCTCCAGACGCTCAGGGCTCTATGAACCCTGACGGAAAGCATCCCTCAGCCAATGTATATGCTGAGACAAAAGGTGGGAAAAGACACAGAGAGGAGCACAAGGGAGCACGGAGGTAGTACTGAGCAGCATGACAGTCCATGCTCTCAGGTCTTGCTTACATTTGTGGTTGTGCAGGCCCTATGGTAAAGAAAAGCTCAAGTGAAGCTCCATTTGGATCCAGGGTTGTTTGCACAGAGCTTCCTTCCGAGCGGGAGGAGCAGCAGGGCATGAAGTGATGAAACACTCGCTGGGAGTTGTAACAAGTGGTTGACAAAGTCCAGCATCATTGGCCAAGCCGTGGCAGGCACTGACATTTCAACAGGATATGGCACAAAGGGCTACACGGGGAAAATGGCCAAAACACAGGTCGTTCATGCTTGATGTGACAGAGAGAGGGGACCCAGCAGAGGGGCAGAAAGAAAATGTGCAGGACTATTCAGTCACAGAGGTCACAGGCTAATTTTAGACCATCTATCTCATGGTTTTGCATTGAATTGGCCATGGCAGTTGATTTACTTTATGGACAAAAAAGGTAGAAAGTAAAGCTTGAGTGCATTTCAATGTTTTTAACAAGGCCATATGTAGGTTTTGCACTAGAGAGAAGACAGAAGGCTAGGAGGAACCACTCAGGATGAGCCTGAGTCCTGCTGCTTAATGCACTCATTGTCACAAAGATGAATGGAGGATAAAAACTTGATGAAACTAAATGAATCAATGCCCTCAAGACGCAGCAGTCAGAAAGGGTGGCCTCAAGATAGAAGGAAAGGGATGAGCAGATGCCCAGCAATTTAGCATGTTTTCTTCCTTGCTCACTGTCTCTACCTTCCCTCCATGTCTCTTCTGAGAAGTTTGTAAGTGAGTTACAGGACTGGAAATGGAGTTCATGGGCGCAGGTGCTACTTCAACACGGGAATCCTTCACCCATCACCTAGCATTTAGTCACAAGGACTTGTCATGTGAAGCACATAGTTGGCATTTTGAAAGCTCTAGTGAGAAAAACAAATGCACATCAAATATGATCTTAGAGAATGACATTTGTATTAACAAAGAGAAAGGTGAGATATTGTCCCTCATCTTGGAATGAAATGGTGGATTAGATCTGGCTCTCTGCTGGCCTATGGGAGATCTTCAATACAGATTTTCAAGCCTCAATATGTATTGCTTTGGTTATATGTATAGACTCGGGCCTGTCATCTTGAACCAGAACATTATCCTATGATCTGAGCAAACCCTGCTCTTTCAGCGTGTGAATGGATGGTTTACCCAACCCTAAGGAAATCCATATAGTCCGTAAAGCTGCTTAGGAAACACCTCCACAACACAATGAAGGACATCCTGTACGGAGGACAGGTTACCACTCTTCAAGGAGTTGAAGACTCGCAGTTGAAAAACACTATCTGGAGGGTTTCAAGAACATTAGTAATTACTAGGAATGGCCTAGTTGTTAAAGGTTCTGTGTTGGAAAATAGACTTGGTGTCCACAACATACCCATTCTTTATTTTCTAGGAGTTTTCTTTCTATTATTCCGATGAATTAATTTTGGTCTTTTTCTAGGCAAAAAGCCTTGGCTGCTACTGGACAAAAGACCATAGAAGATGCTGCAAAATGGTAAGTACCTGTGATTTCTAAAGAGTGTTTTCACATTAAATCTGGGTAAAAATCCTTCTTCATGTGTTGATTCTGTCACTGAATTTGAAGTTAACTGCCATAAAAAAACCTGCATCTGAGGTTTTTTGGTTTTTTTATATTTTAGTTTATGCAGAGAACGAAATAATTGTATTTGTACTGGTTATTTGTAGAAGGTCTAGAGTGAATCAAAAAAGCTGGTGAGAAAAAGGCAGTCGTGGATAAAAGCTGTTGCTTTCACCACAGTGACACTAGTCATTTTATGGGACAGGCTGCTCTGGGCAGACACTCCTCCTCAGTTTTAAGGCTCCTGCTTATTTACGGCCATCGCTCACTGTCTCTGCAAGGGGTTCCTGGGATCTGAGCCAGGATTGTGGGCATGCACTAGGACATATCCAGGAAGGAGCTCAGAGGCCTTCCTTGAGTAAATGTCCTCCATGCCTTGGGTTTTGATGTTTTGTTTTTTTGGTTTTGTTTGGTTTTTTGGGGTTTTTTTGTTTGGTTGGGGTTTTTGGTTTTTTGGGGTTTTTTTTTTGTGAAGAGCCAGAGGAGATATTTGAGAATGTCAGATTCTTCTCAAATCATTTTTTGTCAGGGATGCTGACATGCTTTCCAACAGTCATTCCCAATACAACATCTGCAAAACCAAACATGCAACATGTGGAGACCAGAGTGGAGAATATCCCCAAGTGGGATATGAGTTTTTGATCTTTGCTTGTGTATTTTCTCCTTTGCCTTGTTTGCTTTTACTAGGGCTGAATAAAAATCCTAGCTCTTTTTGAGTGTTTTTTTTTTTTTAAATCTTCTATTATTTTTTCATTTTGGAATTCTTCAACCTTTTTTTCCTATTTTCTACTCTGTTTTGAGTCAGAAAAAAGAGGTAATAATTGCCCGAGAAACCCTAAAAATCTTTTTTGTTTACTTTCATTTTTGGATATTGAAAGAAGTGAAGGCACATAATAAAATGTAAAGTATGCAAAAAATAAGCAGAAGAAAAACCCATTCTCCATTACTTAGTATTTCAGAGTCAACATTTATAATGGGTTTTTATTTTAGCTTTTCATTTCTAAGAAAATAACAACCTTGTATTTCCTTTTCCTGGTCTCTATTATGGATGCCTTCAACCACAGGAAACAAGAGTAAGTGGTGCACACACTTAGTCTCTGTGATACACTCTTGATTTCAGGTTGCACTCCCACTGCAATGATCCCTCTCTGGATGATCCAATCCCTCAGGAGTATGCTCTTTACTTGTGTCCCACCGGCCGTTTGCATAGCCATCTGCAAGAGTTTTGGAAAGAGAGCAAGCGCCAGTGCGGGAAAAACAGAGCCCACGAGATTTTTCCACACATCACTCTCTGCGACTTCTTCACAGTAAGGCACAAAAGACTTGGCAAGGGTCGAATATCAACAGCTGGTGAAAGTGGACCGCCTACAGTTGTCTTACACCAGAACTTCTCCTTGGTGATCAAACTAACATGTCCTAGGTCCAGGCATGTTTGCTTAATTCTTGAATGTTCATCCCCTACATAGGCACAGGGGGCTTTCTTCCCACCACCTCATCATACCTAAAAATTGCATGCTGTGGCCAGTGGGATGCTTCAGGGTAGCTGAGTGACATGTGTCTAGCATCTATCTAGAGCAGTCCAGGCTGCACATGGACCTGCCATGGGAAGCACTTCTCCCCACCCGCAGCTATGGGCAGGCAAGAGAGACGATGTCCATTGATGTATCGATACAGGATGTTAAACTTCCCTGCCCAGAGTAGCAATGGCTGCCTTCAGCCAACTGTGCAGGAGTGACAGCGTTATCATAGGATGCAGACAACTTTGCTACTATGCTTATGGGAACCTCAAGGAAATCCCTGCCTCCCCTAGAGAGCCCCAGACAGAAGGTCACAGAAGGTAGCATGTCTCAGGCACGTCTCAGTCTTTACCCTTTCTATTGAAGCTTAGATGTTGTGAAAAAGAGAGAAGCAGGGGTGGAAGGAGCAAGGGGAACTGGGCTGGAGTCCAGCAGTGCAATTGAGTCACTTTGTCAATAATTTAAAATGGAAGTCAGGCTCCTGAGCTGGACTCCATGGGCTGTTTTCTGGTTCTGGAGATGCTACTGTCCTCCTAGCTAGTCTTTTGAATGATGGATAACCCTCTGGAGAACTTCCCAGCAGAACTGCTTCTCCTGCATGGATGAATGTGTCAATATCAGCAAAGACCAACAAAAGTCTGGAAAACCTCTGGAGCCAACTGATATCCAGTTTTTGCATGGTGATGGTGCTGCACATGAATATCAGCTGCAGCTGAGTGTGCTGAAATAGACACAAGTTAGAGCAGCTGGACAAAATTATTATGTTAATCAATCATACTTTCATGCTAAACCATGCTGCTAAGAATAGACAGTGAAAATAAAAGTATTTTGTTGCAGAATATTGAATAGCAGGATACCCTATGGCCTTTAATCACAATTATACAGAACAAAAATCATCAATTAATAACGAATGCCATGCTGTTGAAAGGTGTCGAGTTTAAAGCCCTACCCCTGAAAGACATGACTGAATTGCAACCCTCACCTCATGCCCCTCAGCCCTGTTTCAGGTAGCATATTCCTGGGGATAAATGCACTCTCTGGTGTTATTCTCTGCTCCTCAGCTGTCAGCAAGAGCTGACCTGGGCACCTCAGAGGCAGAAAGCGAGACTCACTGACCTGGCTCCCACCTCCTTCTCCCTATCCAGCCCTCTCCTGTTTCCTGACTCTCCATGTCTTTTGCAGCTCCTGGACTTGTTAGCCCTGGAGAGGACTGCTTCATGGCACTTGTCCTGGGGCAGGGTCCCACCTGCCCCTTTCCCCCCACAGCCCAGTCTGCCCAGTTACACCTGGGCAGATCATCTCCCCTCTCCACACCTGAACCTCACCAGGCAGTGGGTTTGTGGCTTAAGAAATGCTCAAGAGAGAAAGACAATCTAAGCAGGTCTAAGCTACTTTCTTTTCTTCTGCTATTCCTTTTCAGCAGTTTGACCCAGTGTAAAGGCTAAATGGAGCAAATAGCTCTGTGGGTGAGAATAAAGCACAGTGGAAATGAAGCATCATTAATGTTTGTCTTTGGCTGGACAGCACAAATTTCTTCTTTGTCTCTTCACTGCTTAAATTGCTTAATTGCCACTTTTTGTTGCAGCATGGCTCTCTAAAATCCTTTTATTTACTTTGATTAAGGCACCGAGGATCATAATGGCAAAGATGCCAAAAGATGATTGATTTTGCTAGGTATGTCCCTCAGCATCTGAGATCTTGAAGTTCTAGCAGCAGCGATTTCAGCTGTTGGATAACAATAATGCAAATTTGTATTTAGAATTGAAGAGGGAAATCATGATCCCTGCCTCATTTCAGACAGGTTAAGGTACACCTGTCAAATGGTAAAATATTTCCTCTGGGCAACCTGTTCCAGTGTCTCACCACCCTCACAGTAAAGAATTTATTTCAAGTATCTAACCTAAATTTCTCCTCTTTCAATTTAAAATCATTACCCCTTGTCCCATCACTACACTCCCTGATAAAGAGTCCTTCTCCATCTCTCCTGTAGGCCCCTTTTAGATATTGGAAGGAAGACTCCATCTCCTATTATAGCACCAGGATACTGTGATGATCAAACTGCCCAGTACTACTGATTTTAATACCAAGAAGTTCAGGAAAGTTTGTAGGTGTGTTGTCACTCTCAGGAAGTTTAATGCCCACTCTGTTTTCTGGTATTACTGTATGACACAGGCTACAACAGTGGGGCTTGAGCCAGTGGGTAAAGCCTGTTCTTCTTATGTTTTCTTTCAGTGTGAAGACCAGAAAGTGGAATTATTGTATGACACCTTAAAGCGAGTTGGTGACAGCTTTTCACAGAGCTTTCCGGCATCCATTTCCCTATCACTACATTCATCCACCAGCTACCTTGGCTTTTTCATTGGTGACAGCCATGCAAATATCCTCAAAGAGTTCGCTCTGACATTCTCATCAGAGGCTGCAGCCCTGGCAGGTAGTACCAACATCAGAAGGAAAATGGGTGGATTGTCGCATAAATGCTTAGGCTTGGTACTTGAAAGCATCTCCTGTGTCTTCAGGGAAGCTGATGTTTTATGCCAGCAATACCCTTTCTTTCTACAGATTTGAAATTCTAAAGATTTCTTTCTACATATTTGAAAATAACATGGCTAGGTGTGCACATTTTAGACTTTGAAGACACTGTACTTCTGTCAAGAAGCTGAAATGGTTGTCTGTGTAACCTGATAGGCCAAAATTAGGATAACCCAGACCTCCATCCCCATGGTGCTATGGCCCAGCCTGGTGGCCTGACTGCATACCTGAAGAATAGGTCCTAATTCCCCCTCCAGAGACATCCAAGGCAAACTGCATCACCAGTGGAGACTGAAGGCACGTGGCTCCAGAATAGCTTCTTCTGGGAGAAATGAGTTCAGTACATCTCAGACTGGGAGAGGAATTCAAACCCTGTTCATTTTTTTTTTCTCTAGCTGAAGACAGGGAGCAAATCCAGTCCAAATTTGTGAGTTATTTTGGCATGATTAAAACCATGACATTCTGCAAAACAGTTACTCTGCAGAACTATGATCCACTCTGTGACTAATGACTATGATATTTCCTCTATCATGAAAAGCATACAGGACAAAACAAGAAGAAGAGCCTTAAATGATCTTCACTTCTATGTTGTGACATGATTGTTTTATTCCTAGATTGCCATGTGAAGCCCTGCCTAAAGCAGCTCCACCTTACCTTGGCACACAAGTTTTATCCTCACCATCAGAAGACTTTGGAACAATTGGCCAAGTACATTAATCCAGAAGAGACCTGCCAGTGGGTAGCTGCTCTCTACTCACGGGACATGCGTTTTGTGCATTACCAGGTACTATCATCAGACATATTTAATTTCCTGAGCCCATGGTCAAATTCTTTGCTACAGTCATCTTGCCTTCTTTCTTTTATTTCATTAAGAAAATCAGTGCACGCACAGTATACTGTTTCAAAAAGCATCGTTGCTTCAAGTACCTCTTTGGGTTGAAAAACTGTACTCATAAATGGGTGGAAGATACCTTTATGGTAGACTGCTTGACCTGCATGTCAGCAAGGTCCTAATTCCAAACTCCAGCAAAAAAAACCCCAACCTAATCTTAGCAGCACATGAGAAAATAAGAGAGATGGGAAATTATGATGATTGACTATTTGCTAGGATTTGTCATAACAAAGCGTTGCAGTAAAATTGCATTCAGCAAAATTAGTTTTCTTCATTGTTCCAGCCATGACCAGGGCCCGGTTCTTGGTGATGATTTTCTGTTAAACAGACTCCTGGTTAAAACACTTTTACAGTTCTCATTTCCAAATTTAAATTATGAAATGATCAACACTTTTTAGTCAGGTCATTATATCTCTTTGTCACAAGTCCCATATTGGATTTTGGTCACACTCAGGAGAGCTGCAAGTATCACAAAACCAGCTGATAACGCTTTTGTTGTGTCTGCTTTCAAGTAAGTCTGTACTGGGTAGAGAGAAAAAAAAAAAAAGTATTTTTATGAAAACCAAGTGCCTATTTTTACACATACTGCAATTGTGGTAGAGTCCTCCATTTTCTCTGCCGAGGTACCATTAAAGACCATGCTGCAGAGTGGAAAATAGCACTGGTCACTGTATCCAGTAGAGAGTTGAGCAGGCAGCCCCTGAACCACTGTGGCACACGCAGCAGCGGGCTCTGGCCAGCAGCCTGACCCTGCTACGTGTTCCTCCCCAGACACTGAGGGCCCTCTTCCAGTACAAGCCCCAGAACATCGACGAACTCATGATCAATGCTGGGGACTTCATCTACGTTGACCCGAGGCAGCAGTCCGACGTGAGTGAAGGTTGGGTGATCGGGACCTCCCATCGGACCGGCTGCAGGGGCTTCCTTCCTGAAAACTACACCGAGAGGGCCAACGAGTCAGACACGTGGGTTAAGCACAGGTAAGTCAGGGTTTTTTGGGTGTTGCTTTATGTCAGCTGGTTTTCCTGCTGGGCAGCCATGGCAGCGTTCCTCCTCACTGTGAGCTGTGGGCTGCCAGGCAGGAGATGGAGGTGATGTGGGCAGAGCAGAGGTGAGTCCTGGGGCTCTGGGTGGGATGCTGAGACTTTTGGAAGAAAAGACATAAAACACACACCCACAGACACCCAGAGTTCATCAGTTCAGCTGCTCAAGGGCTGACCTCTACTTGCTCCTAAACAACCTGAATGTCCTAATGAATTTTAAAAGACCACATTCTGCTGGGCAGGCTGAGCCTTCTGCCTGGCTCACTGCTTGCTTCTTTCTTCTTTTTTCTCCTTTCAAGAGCTTGCAAAGTTAACTTGAAACCACAAAAAGGTTACTCCACCACCTTGAGCCCACCCTCATCTTGTTGATTTACCCTGTATCAGCAGGCATCTGCCTGGCTTCCTGCACTTTGCTCTGCAGCTGACAGTGCGGCTGATGCTACTTGTAGATTAGAGCTGTAGATTTTTTCTAAGCAGGGAGGATTAGGTGCACTTCTTGCTGCATCCTCAGAGCCGGAGAGGAGGCAGCCAGGTAGTATTTCCTGTTTGAAGCTTGTACTTTAGCAGGGCTACACCCAATATATGCCATCAGTTCATATTACTTTAGCCTCATTTTTGCTGGGCAGATTCTAAGTCAAGAACAGTGTGATGGATTGTCAGTGTGCAAAAAATATTGAATGGATCCTGACATACACATGTCTGTGGACAAAATCATGACTTGAAAATCCCTTCTATTTGTGTGTGCGCCCATATGCTGGTGTGTGTTTCACTTCTGCTTTTTCTGCAGGGAATATGTTTTTGTGACAGCTTCAAGGTTTTTCACACAATCTGAAAATGAACCTAATGTAAAGCTGAATGGAGAAGTCCAGAATCCTAATATGTCAAGGAGAGTAACCAATGTACTTTCTCTTCAGGTAATTGTTTTTTCCCATTTCTTATCTCCACCATAGGCATGTGCAAATGTGTTATTAATTAAAAGCATCTAATCAATTTAACAGTATCTTCCTTTTCTGTCCTACACTTTCATATTATGTTGCAATGCACACTCATATGCTCATGCTGTATGATATAATACCTCAAAAATATTTTGTAACCTATATGATGTACAATAATCTTGCCTTCTTTGATAAAACCTTTTTTGTTTCATACTAGCACAACGTACGAGCACTCTGCCTTACTGGGTAAACTGTGCAGAGGTATGGTGACAAGTCTGACAAGTGAGAGGCAGGCACAACTTTCATAAACTTTCATATAGGCTCACAGCAGAGTAACTAGAGCAGAATGAGGCTCATTGTTCATTGTTACTTCTACATCCAAATTCTATGGATGTCACCTTGGTGGGTTTTGTGGTCCCAGATCTTACCACAATTAAATGTTTCATCTTCGTTTGTATTTTTATATACGTAGCCAATGCAAATAACTGCATAGAACTGCAACAAGAGAGCAGTTAGCTGGAAAGGTTAGCAGCTTTGGTGGGATTATATTTTTGTTCCAGTTTCAAAATCAACATGTATGATTTTTTTCCCAGGTTTTCCGATGGTCTTCTAGTAGGAGGAGCAAAACAAATAAGGATTCTGTTTTTTTAGCTTCAGCATGTTTTGTCCTGCATTGCCTTCTTGGCTCTGATTGTCAGGGGTGCCAAGCATCTGGCAGGATGACATGCTGCAGAAAGTACTTTGGGCTTGCTGTCCCCACAGTCTCTCTTCTTGCTGTGTTGGGGAATAACCCTGGGTTCATTTGTGCTAACATCAGAGAAACTTGAGGGCATCTTGAGGGAACTTCCATCCAGGATGCTCTGTGTGCACCTGTAAGACAGAAACTTCTGCACAAGTCACTCATCCTTCCACTGACTCTTGATTGCTCTTGGCCTCTTTTATCTAGCATAGATCTGTGGCAGAGCCACTACTTGGCCTGAGGAACACATTGTGCAGATGTGCATGTCTCCAGTCAAGGAGTTTTCCTGGCCTCTGGATTCCCCCTAAGCAGAAGAGCAAGACCACAAAACCATAGTTTTAAACCCCGATCTTGTGGTGGTTGATTTGTGTTCCATGACAGAAATGCAATCGAGGTTAGCAGAATACATTAATATCAATCTCATGCCACTTCTTAAGAGTTCCTTTCTCTGCTGCCGAAGATACACATCGTTAACCTTAGTGCTGCAGCAGTAACGCTGCAGTGGGTTACTGTTAAAAAAATTTTAAAGCCTTTGACCTGTTCCTCTCATCTTTATTTAAGATGCAAAATATACTAACCTCAAACCACTTTGGACTTCTTTGTTATTCCGTGCCATCTGAGCGAAAACGTAGCCTCAGAGGAGAACTGTGAGTCAGTTGAATATAGTAAAAAGTAGTGTTTTCATTAGGAAGAGAAGGACAAGCTTGGTGTTACTCCTGGTGTAGAAAAGAGCATTACCACTTAAATCTTAGCTAGTTTCCCTCTTTTGTTTATGCCAACTATATGATATATATTAAAATTTTAATGCCTTTCTGCACTGGAATTAAAAATCTGTTATCAGCCTTACCTTTCACGAATATAAACACAGAGTTAAAATCTAATTTGTAGCCCATGGAGGTCAGGAATCTCTCATTTGCCTTCAGTCAGGCTTACTATTGTCCTAAAGACAGGCATCTATTGTAGCAGTTCCTTTCTCCCCTGCTCTGTGCTCGTTATAAACCCCACAGGAGAGGTCTGCCGTTCCTTTCTCCACCAGGCAGTGTCCAGGAATCCAGACTTTTTGTGCAGGTTATCTATAATATTGTAATGAGAAATCCTTTTTACACAGCCGTCTCAGACTGCCACTCTGCGGAGAGGTGTGCTGGTGATGCGCCATGGGGAAAGTGTTGATCAGGTCTTTGGCAAATCTTGGCTTCAACAGTGCTTGACTGCAGATGGTGAGTAGGATAATGGAAGGTCCTTAGCAAATCAGGACTGAAACTAATTAACCCCAGTAATGGGTACAAGAGATTCAGTCTCCCCTGTGTAAATGTAAACACTGTCACAAAAGAGTGAGTAACATCGCAAGCCAGGTACAGCACGGCTTTGCCCTGCATGTTACCAGTATTTCATCGTGTCCAAAAGTCCTTCATGTTTGTGTTGGATAATTTGGGACAACAATAGTACACCACTAGTCATAGGGAAGAAATCTAGGGAATAAAAGCAAGAGCCAAACCGTGGTGGAAATGAGATGTTGGCACTGTACCTAAATTAAAAGCTGGATTTACCAACCCTCTCCCTCAAAAAAGAATGTTTTGACATGAACAAAACAGAGCCAGAATGGGGAAATACATGTCAGGAGGAAAGAGGAGAATAAAAAGGCGGGAGTTCAGAAGGGAGATCTTTATGCTGGAAGTATCTTTTGTTATGCTGGCGATCTCCAGCCTGATGGAGATGCTGGAGATCTCCTATACTAAGTGTGCAAAATAGATAGAGGGTGGTACCTTCTGGCTGCATAATCAATTCATTAGTTTTATTTTTCTTCAGTAGTAATGCTGGGTTGTGTCATTTTGGCAATAGTAAAAAAATATTGATATGGAGTGGATTTTTGTTTCTTTTGGGCCCCGCAAAGCTGAATTATTATTATTATTATTTCCTGTCCTCTCTCTCCTCCCCCATTTTGCTCCTTCAGAGCAAAAGAGGTGGTATTTTGTTAGGATAGGTGTTTTCCCAAGCCAGTGTTGTGACCTTAAGATGAGATCTCCTTAAGATAATAAAGATCTCTTTAAGGTAATTAAGGTTTTTTTCTAATGTGAGACGCTACGTCTGTAGTACTAAAATAACCCTGGATGCATCTGAGTTCAGGCACTGCCCCATGATCCCACAAACTGCTTAGTTATTAACTGTCTCCTTGGCAAGGTCTTGGCTGACGACATCTCCCCCTCGCCCACATGGTTTCCAGGTGAGACTTGGGGAGAGCACAGACCATAGTTGGTCCCAGTGAACAGACAACGTGGGTGTTTGAGGTGGGGGGAAGAGAGACTAGCTCCTTGGGGAGACGCCCTGCTTCATCACTTGCCCTCATGGCCAGAGAACGGGCCCTGACCTATTTCATTTGCCAGTTGAGATCTCACTTTGGGCTGACTTTTCAAACCAGTCATCCAACCATTCAGAAGAAACGAAGCCATTAGAATGAAATGCCACCTATGCATTCAGCTACTCACTCCCTTGTGCTGTGGCAAAATGCTCCGCCTTGTTTCAGGAAAATACTACAGAGCAGATCTGAACCTCCCTTCCACCCTGCCAAAGCGAAAAGACGGCGTGAAGCACTTTGAATGTGATCCTCCTTTATCTTGCTGTGGCATTTTCCAGTCAAAGCTTATAGGTAAGCTGGATAATAGCCTACTGCAAATGTAAGGGTTCAGGAAGCAGGTTTTCATCATCTGCAAAAGCTCAAACTGGCTTTGCAGTAGAAAACCCTCCTAGCAGTGCTCATTGTGGTAACACTTACCTATGGGCAACCACTGCAAGACCTTGTTAAAGAGTAAAATAGAGAGCAGGGCTGGTTGCCCATCTTTGAAACCCATTGTGCCAGTTCCTGGCAAAGAAAGTTAAAAGAAAGAAGCTGCAACATGATCTGTGCCCTGCTGCTGGTCTGCAAGGGAGTAATGTCTTATGCAGAATGTCACTGAATGGCTGGCCAGAGGAAGCAGCTTCATGGTCAGCAGAGTGTAGTCACCTCCATCACATGTACCTGACAGGTGAGATGTACGGGTTAGTTTGAATCAATGCTCCCTAGATGAAGTTGTTTCTGCTCCCTGAAGTTGTTTCTGTACCTGACTGTGACAATGCAAGCCTGGTGCAAATGCTTGTCTCTGACCATTCAGATACATGGAGAAAACCAAATGCCCAACTGCTGTTTGTGGATTTGGAGTGAATCTTCTGTAATAGTCCTTCCAACACTCCTTTAACACTTGCTGTTGCAACTAGAATGAGCTCTTTAGTGAGCTCAGTCAGATGATAGTGTGAAAAAATGAATAGAAAAGGACTGTCAGTGTACCCCATGTCAATGAAACTGGAAAGCTCCAAGCTGTTTTTTGCAGGAAGTATTTTGTAGTTGTTTCTCATCTGTCATGATTTGCAAAAAGAGCGACTGACTTTGCTGTTCCCATCCAGGGGAAGCTCTGCTGGACCAGGAGGTGACAGTCAGCTACGTGTACTCCTCACCCACACTCCGCTGCGTACAGACAGCTCAACACATACTGCAGGGTAAGGCAGCAAGACCGGACAGGTGCTTTTGCCACGGTGAAAACATCTTCATCAGACTACTGTGAAGTGTCTCAGATGAGCAATTAAGAAGATGTACGACTTTGTGGTTATTTGTTGTTATATTTAAGCAGGGAAGACAGCTAGTTTTTGTCTAGCTGGTAATACAGGCAGTAATGAACCTGCTGCCATGTGTATGGTCCGGAGAGTGCAATTAACTCTAATGATCGCTAGCTAAATTGGAATCTGATGTTACATGAAACAGAGGCGTTTCACATCATGTTGAATTCTACATTAGTAGCTGCTAATCAAATTACCACTGCCACCTTTCCCAGAAAATATTCTGACCCAAAAATCAAATATTTTCAGTACTCTGAAGAATATGTATGTGAATCAGGGAAGAAGGCTTTCTCTTGAAAGCATTTGCCTTTGCAAGCCAAACTGGTTTAATTCCTTCATACTGCAGAACTTCTTTCATTCTTCTGCGCCTCCCTCTTTCACTCCTCTTTTTTCCTCTTTTGTCCCCAAGGACAGCTCTAACAGAGGTTCGAAGTTCATTACCATATTTACATCAGAATTATAATGGGAGTGCATTTCTTCTAGGAAGTAGAGCTACTCAGTAACCTCTCGAGAATAATCAACAAAATAATGTGTGTTTTAACAAGAGAATTCAATTTCTAACACTTTAGGACAATTTATCGCCCCACTGGGGACCACTGAGCGAAATACTACATAAAACTGGTAAAAACATTTTCTGTGTGAAGCTTATTCAGATTGCAACATTACTGAGGATTTTTTATTCTATTCTTTCCTGTACTGTACTTATCATCACAGGAGAGCTCCAAAAATAATAACAATAATGTAATAATTTGTAGTGTCTTAGCATTAGTCAGACAAGAATGTAATGTTGTTTTTGTTTAATCAACACAATCCTCTTTTGTTTGACAATAAATAATTCTTTTTCATTAATGAAAACATTAGAGCAAAAGTAGAATGTATAGCACAAATGTAACACTTTGAGTGTACCTTTCTCTTCTTAATAAACATTTCTTGTTCTTGCAGGGCTTAAATTAGATCAAAAAGTCAGAATCAGGGTGGAACCAGGACTGTTTGAATGGACCAAGTGGGAAGCAAGCAAAGTAATTCCTAACTTCATGACTTTGACAGAGCTGGCAGAGGCCTCTTACACAATAGACACAAGTTACAGGTAATTGCTCCATATCTAGCTGTTAAAGCCATTTATTTTTTTCTCCAGAGGTATCTCTTCATCTTCTGATTTGTCATGTACCATTATGAACACTGTAAAAAAAGGGTGATTCTGATCAAATTTGACCCTGTGTGATCCATTCCCAAAATATGACATGCTGTCAGTTGTCTTGTGCAAGGAGTCAACTTTGTTTGCTGCTCTGACACAGTGACACACATGCACACCTGGGAATGTGCATGCACAATCATCTGATACTTGTGCATGGGACCAGCCCTTCTTTGGTGTTACCTTCAGATCTTCCAACACAGGCCAATGGCTTGTCATGCACAAGTATAGATGTATTATAGGCATTAGTGTCAGGTACCAGGAATTTTGATTTTATCTTTGGCTCATGTGAAGCACGCTCTAGAATCATAGAATCATCTAGGTTGGAAGGGACCATAAAGATCATCAAGTCAAACTGTTAACCTAACACTGCCAAGTCCACCAGTAAACCATGTCCCTAAATGCCATACCTACATGTCTTTTAAATACCTCCAGGGATGGTGACTCAACCACTTCCCTGGGCAGCCTGTTCCAATGCTAGATAACATTTTCAGTGAAGAAATTTTTCTCAATATCTAATCTAAACCTCCCCTGGTGCAACTTGAGGCCATTTCCTCTTGTCCTATCACTTGCTGCTTGGGAGAGGAGACTCCCACCTCACTACAACCTCCTTTCAGGTGGTTGTAGACAGTGATAAGGTTTCCCCTGAGACTTCTTTTCTCCAGGATAAACAACCTCAGTTCCCTCAGCTGCTCCTCATAAGATTTGTGCTCTAGACATTTCACCAGCTTTGTTGGTCTTTTCTGGAGATGCTCCAGCACCTCAATGTCTTTCTTGTCATGAGGAACCCAAAACTTGAACACAGTTTTTGGGGTGCCGCCTCACCAGTTCTGAGTAAAGAGGGACAATTACTTCCCTCTTTCTGCTCACCACACTATTTGAAACAGGCCAGGATGCTGTTGGTCCTCTTGGCCACCTGGGCACACTGCTGGCTTACATTCAGCCAGCTGTTGACGAACACCCCCACTTCTTTTTCAACCAGGCAGCTCTCCAGCCACTCTTCCCCAAGCCTGTAGTGCTGCGTGGAGTTGTTGTGACCCAAGTGCAGGACCCAGCACTTGGCCTTGTTGAGCCTCATACAATTAGAAATTTAGAAATACGATGAACAACCTTTTGGGTCAATAACATGCTGGTTTTCAGTGACGAAGAAATGTCAGTTTAGAAAAGGTTAGGATGCCCTTTGTTTAGAGCCTGCAGAGCAGCAGCAAGAGGTCTGCCCCATGGCAGAGGGTGAGCCCAGGCTGGGAGGTGGTGGGGAGCACAGCTCCACACCTGAAACATTGCAGGTTGGTGTCACTGAAGCAACAGCTACAAGAGCTGCTGTCCTGGTTTTTGGGGGCAGGCAGAATAGCAGCATTTCACTAGAATTTATGTTTGTACCAAATTTGGTTGGGGAAGGGGGTTGTTTTGCTTTGAGTAGCTCAAAGATTAGTACTGTGCTCAGCAAGGACTTTTTGGAGCCCTCACAGTATCAGGGGGTGAGGGGTGGGTGGTGGTGGTGGTGGTGATGGTGATGCCTTTTCTGAGTGCTTGCAAACCACAGCAAGGCAGGAAATTATAAGCCTCCAATTCAATCTAGCTCCTCATCTTGCTCACAAACCAGGCTGCTCTGTGTTTGCAGCGCGCAGCCAGATCCAGGAAATTACCCAGCTAACAAATGTGAGTTTCTCTGGGGTTTTTCACTGGGGTCCTCCACAAGAAAGGGGGAAAGAGAATTTCTCATGTCTTAATGCATTTCTGACAGCCAAGCAACAATCTTCCTTTTAAATTGAATGAAGGAATAAAATCCTTCGTTTTCTTGGATCATAGTGCTTTCTAGTGCCTTTTACCCCCAACAGACTGTTTTCCCTAGGGTTTTTTTGTTAAAAAATCAGTTGTCTCAAAATTCCATATAGAAAAAGGTGCAAATGCAGAGCAGTGGGAAGTTCAGAGGGGAAGCTCTGAAGCAGTGCTAACTACAGGGTTTCATATCCCTCACAGCTCATTCAGTTCCAGGCAAACATGGGGTGGATGAGCTATAAGCTTGCACACATGATGCCAGTTTCTTCCAATCGCATGCAGGGTTCAAAATCCTTGAGTCTCAGGAGCTGGTTTCACCATATTCACCCACTGCAAACGAACAGTCTTCAACTAGGTTAAGTCCCTGATCGTTCCCTATCAGCAATGGACCCGACATACATTCTCCTGTTTCCAGAGTCACTGAAAGGCAACATGAGTGGTGCTAAAACACTTGCTGCCCATGTGTTGTGTGCTGAGATGAAAACAACTTGAGGTTCATTGGACCCAGTTGCAGACATCTAAGAGCTGGGTGTCTAGGCTATGATGGCTACCTAGCAGCCTTCTTGTCGGTGGAAAGAAGGGGCTATGAAGGCAGTGATTTTCCATCTCAGATAGCCTATGTCAGACACTTAAGATAGCATGAATTGCCTTCTGAAGGGGCTTACTTGTCTCCTTTGACCTAGCCTGACAAGTTGATTTGAGGGCAGCTAAACTTGGGTGACAGTAACCCTGCCTCTCTCTCCTCTCGTGGTCTGACAGAAGCAGAGGGTTGGTAAACACTCTCTGTCCCGGAGAAGGATAAGCTCTGCCTTTGCCATTCCTGCTGTTAAAGACTGCCACTCACAGTGTGAGCCACTTATTTCTTTCCTCTTCACCCTTTGAGTGGAGAACAGAGCCTTCCTTTTCACACAGCTCTTTGCAGACTGTTATCACATCCTTCTTCAGCCTGTCCTCTGAGCTGAACCCTTCCAACCCTCTCTCATAGGCTGTGCTTTCTGGAACCCTGTTCACTGCTCCCCTCTGGATTTTTGCTTGTTGATGCTCATCTCATTTGCCCTGTAGCCCTTGCAGCTGGACACAGCACTTAGCTCTCCTGTTGCTATTTGGCCTGGAAACCACCTGGGCCAGTGCTGGGGATGCTCAGTTCTGCTGCAGGATGGCTGGTTAATCATAGGGCTAATACTGAAGGGACAGAGGTGTCAACAGGACAGCACATTAAAAAAAAAAAATGCACCTCTGCCAAAATGCAGACTAGTTTTGAGTATTCCAATATAGACTTGTCTGACCTAGCCAGGATTAATATTAGCTATGGTTAACAATCCGGCATGAGCCTTTCACATGGTTTTACCACCTATTTTCTACTTTTGCTATTTGTGCTGACTTAATATACTGAGGACTCCCCTGGAAAAGTAGACTGTGATACCATGTCTTACTACAGTATATCAATCTAATTGCACTTCTACCTATTCACTAAATAAGGAGACAATCAGACTGGGGCAAGGGGGGCAGTTATTTGTAGAAAAAAAATTAACGCTCTGTATTGTATCACAATGCATGGCTAAAGATATTTGCTAGCCATCGCAGTGAATGCCTCCTGTTTTGGAAGAAGATAGATTAAGAGGATGACATGAAAAATAGAAGTGTTCAGATACTTGGGCAAGGTTCATTGTGGTCCTTGGAAACATTTCTTTTTTTTAACTCTAGGAGTGAAAGTCTTTACTATCCATTTGTCCAACTACTGTAGATATGCCTTGTTGGTTGTTGATTTTGATTTGCTTTCCTTATAGAGGAGACTAACACTGAGGTAATTTTTAAAAGCATTCACACCATCCGTGCCTTGCCCTTTGTTTGAACTGGATCAGGATTGGTAGTGCTGGGCTACTCTGCATGTCTGCAGTCCACGCCTGGGCAGCGGTCCTTGCTGACAGAAGTGCTCAAAGCACAAGCTTTTCTTAATCATGAATCCTACTTTAAATAACCTCCATCATAAACTACAAGTTTTATTAAAGCATGGGTTCCCCTGCATCGGGTGCTTTATGAGCTATGAGGTTTAGCCATAAGATTTACGAGAAATTACTGTGCGGGAAGTTAATGCTCCGTGCAAGCTGATGTAGCAATATGTCGGCCGAGTCAGTAGATAAACCTATATCCTTTTAACCAAGTGCCTCTTCTCTGGTGGAGTCATTCAATAGTGCTAACAGTGCCCCATATTCATCTACATTAACATATATTTTTGATTTTATTATCAGAGGTAACTTCCCACTCTCTTCTCTGGTGCCATCAGAAAGCTATGAAGAATATGTAAGCAGAAGCTCTGCGGTTTTAAAACAGATCGTCACTGCCTGCCCCAGCAAAGGTACAGGTGTCAGACCTTTGTGTGTTTTGTCAGACACTTCCAGTAGCAGGTACAGACAGAGATTTGCCAAGAGAGGCACATTTAACATGAGTTGTTGATACTGCACAGAGATTAAAGTAGGCTTTTAGGTCTTGTCCTGAGCTAAATACAAATCAAAATACATGCAATTTATTTAGAAATTGGAAAACAAAATTAAACAGAAGACAGTGGAGTACTAAATTGCAAGATCCTTCTTGATTGATCCTTCTACATTGAGATGTAGAACAATATAGTATAATACACGTTTCTGGAAAGCTTTTTTTAATCTTTTCTTAGCAAATGCTTTCTTTTACTAGCTGTCATACCTACAACACACCAGACCTTTTCTGACCAGCACAATACATCCTACCACATAATAAAAGAGGTCTGCAAAGATGAACAGACCCAAAAGAGCCTCATCTGCTCTGCTGATGGGTAGCCTGACGGTGCTACAGATCCCCTACTAATTTGCTTTGCTTTCTCTGGTATATCAGGTGTCATCCTCATCGTGGGCCATGGCTCTTCCTTGGCATCTTTCACCCGACCTCTGATAGGGCTCCCTGCCAGAGACAGCAGCAACTTTGCCCAGGCAGTAAGAAAGGTAAGAAGACTTTATTTTTTTCAGCAGGAAGCTTCCTTTTGGTTTATTATATTTTTAATAAGGAGCTTGCTTACACAGTGAGATGCATGCCAATACCAATGACATTAGCTTTCTCATTATAAACGGAATCTCATGTAGTTTGAGCAAAGCACTGGAGGTCAAGAGAACGATTTTCTCCTGGTCAACAGCATGTGACTAGCAGCTATGTCTTTGGAGAAGGCTTTCATCCAACTCATCTGGAAAGTCAATGCCAAGTAACACCTACAGACAAGAGGCACATTTGGAAACCTCTCCATCTGGAGGTAGCCTCCTTCCTTTAAAAAGAGTGCTAAGAACTTTGACTCTGTTCCCCATGGTATTGTGAGTGTAACCAGCAGCTACATTCAGTGAGTCACTCTTTAAGAAGCTGTGTGTTTTTCAAGTCACTGTAATTTCACTTTGGTGCTCAGCTACAGAATGAGGCGGAGAAAGGTTTTTTTGCCAGCTTCGCAAGTGGTGCCTGCACTTGAGGCTTGGTCACCAAGGTTTTTCATTTATTTGCACCAGTGGCAGTTTTCTTCACTCCAGTGTTCCTTACCATCTGCCTTGGTGTGACCAACCAGAGAATTCAGTCTTTACATGTATTTTTACTACCACTGTCTGCCTAATGAGTGAATATATTTTGATCATCAAATCCAAGTATGAATACAAGGTGATGACACAAGTTCAGCTTTTGCCCCGCAGTCCTCCAGTCTATTTTTAGTTAATTTCAGAAGTGGCAAAATGTTCTGGTCTCTCCTCACAGAACATTCTCAGGGTCTGCTCTCCTCTGTAGCAAGCCCTCCTCTTTTGTGTCAAAGCAATGGCCCTGCTAGTAACTCTGCTGGTAAATTCTTTCCTAGATCCCTTCACTGGGCATGTGTTTCTGCGAAGAGATTAAAGAGGAGAACAAATGGCAGATGGTCAACCCACCAGTGAAGACAATAACTCATGGAGCAAATGCAGCATTTAACTGGAGAAATGGTATTGTGGAAGATTAGAAGGCCAGCTCTGCCTTTGCAATTGTCAAAAATGAGCCAAAGACAGATTACGGTTCAGCACAGTCCAGTGATTCATCCAGACAAATTACAGATGCTGAGAAATACCCTCTCCAAGTTGCCAAATCATAGAAAAACACTTCTGAGTTTGGTGCCTGAATTTTGTTTTCATTTCAGTGGCTAAGAAGAAGCAACCTAGGAACTGGTGCTCAAGTGAGCAGTTAACTCTACTGATGGTGAAAAAAGTACCTTTTAACCTTTTCTGAGAGTATCAATGTTTAATAAATACAGAACTACAAATTTCACTACCAGAGGCACTAAAGTAGACAATGTTGCATTTTCCAAGACCAAAAAGCATCTAGGAAGAGTTGCATTTTTTCACGAACTTGGATGTTTTCAGACAAGCAGAGAAACTGGGACAGAAAAAAAGTCATCTCCTACCCAGAGACCAACTCTATCTAAAGCCACTAAGCTTCCTGTTTGCTGCGCCAGTTCTGTGAGAAGAAATACCCCACTGACTATTTATTTGCCTATTCTGCAAAGTGGTCCACTTTCTATCACAACAGCTCCCCATTCAGCAATTCCTGAGTGATCCATACTGCAAAAGGGACTAAATGGTTACTTTTTGAAGAAAACTAAAGAGACTTCTTTATGGTTGCTGGGATGAAGAAGGACGTCCTGTGTTACTGTACTTGTGATGAAACCCTGATATGAGAAACTCTAAATGCTGAACACTTCCTGAGATGGCACTCCCAAAAGAACAGCTTTGCTTTGTGGTCTTCCATGCTAAATTGTATAAATGAGGACACACTTACTGGACAGGTTGCCCAAAAGGTCTCTGTAGCTCTTCTTTTGGTGATTTGTTCTAGAGAATGTAGCCCTAAAATTTTATGCACAAAAAGGAACATGTCTTTCTGTAGTTTTTTTTTTCTTTGTTATTTTTCTTTCTAATTTTCCTCTCAGATAACTACCTCTGGGAAAGCACAAGTGTTTTTCTTTCAACGAGAGGAAAAGCAGAGGTTTCTCTTTCTCTCTTAGCGTGACTAAACATTTTAATTTTTGCCCTTCATCTCCTGACTACTTCTTGACATATCCCTGAATACATGTAATGAGTCATCAGGACATGCAGTGGAGCCCATCCAACATTCAGCCTTTGGGACTGAAGCAACTGATGAGCACCCTTATCTGTGGGTGTATGTCAAGGTCCATTTGGATCCCTAATTGCCCAGATTAGTCTATCACATTAATTCACTTATTCACCATTCAAGTCATAAGATTTCAGAATTTATCACAGAATCACAGAATCTTCTAGGTTGGAAGGGNNTACATCAATCCGTCTTTTGAACACCTCCAGGGATGGTGCCTCAACCATCTCCCTCGGCAGCCCATTCCAATGTCCGACAACCCTTTCAGTGAAAAAAATTTTCCTGATATCCAGCCTGAACCTCCCCTGGCATAACTTGAGGCCATTTCCTCTCGTCCTGTCTCCTGTGACTTGTTAAAGATACGCCGACCACCGAGATCTACACCCTCCTTTCAGGTAGTTGTAGAGGGCAATAAGGGCAATAATAATTATATAAATATAATTTATTTATAACACATAAATCTTAATATCGTGCACGTATAAGCAAAATAAAAGAATTTGTTATCCAGCTGGTGGTGAGAGTGCACACCCTTTTGCCTCCATCATGGTGTGGATGTCTCCTGTATCACACTGGGAGATGCAAAATCCTCAGCAGTCCCGCTGCTGTTGGATCCGCTTTGAAAGTGTTTTGTACCCTCCTACTTGGAGGTTTGGTCTATACCATTTCTATAAGTAATAAGTCTATACATTTCTATAAGGAGTTGAGTGAACAGTCACATTGTGGAGATTTCATATCTAAGTCATGAGCCTGAAAAGAATAATTTTGACTTTCTGTCTCTGATGAAGTTACTTGAACTCTTGTTTTTTCCAGCAGCTCTGTAATTTCAAAGTGAAATCAAATGCCCCAGGTCCAAGATGGGAGGCCTTTACTGGGCAAATGGTGCAAGAAAGGGTATAGGACTACCTTGCTGGTTGAAGCCCGAGCGTAAGAGATGAGTGGCTATGGATGCAGTTCCGGAAAAAGCTAAAAACCCCAAGTGACATCACTGCCTTTTCTTTCTCTGGGGAAGCAGGATGCCACTGCAGTGCTGAAGAGACTGTGGCTTGGTTACTCTCCTGCACCTCACTCTGTCACACATTTGCTGTCAGCTGAGAGGGGCAGGCATGGTGAGAGAGAATTTTGCACTGAACCCTGAAGACAGTGGCGTGGCTCCTCCGTGGTCTTTATGGAGGGCTGTGAATTAGAGTTCTAGCTGAGAAAGGGCCATATGATACAAGAAAACCAGCATCTACAGGAAGATCCCACTAATGAGAGAGGAAGTGACATCTCCATGTTACACTCACCCATGTTAACTGTGACCTTCAAGGGTGTCCCACCACACCACTTGCTGCCTCAGGCTGGGCTCAGGTGATGCAGAGTCTTTGAATGCCCCATTCCCTCACCAAGGAACCCATCCAAATGAAAAGGGAGTAGGAAATGTGGACAAAAAATGGAGTGTGCATTTCTGGGTCAAGCTTTTGCTAGGGATACAGCCTATTGATAAGGACCTGGTTCTGTTTTAATTTGTGATAGCAGCTGTACTTTTTATGGTGCATACTGTTGTCCTTCACCTCTGAAAAGTTGCCTTTTGCCCCCAGGGAGACAGCTGGAGGACTTTGCAGTCTGTATTGCACACTTTAGCTTATTTTCTTTTGATCTTTTAAGTTGCTGCAGCCTCAGGACTGATCCCTTCTCTCTATGTGAGAAGAAACACAAGTCATGAGGATTGCCCATCCCTGGAGGTGTTCAAGACCAGGCTGGATGGAACTTTGAGCAACCTGATCTAGTGGGATGTGCTCCTGCCCATGGCAGGGGGGTTGGAATTTGATGATTGTTAAGGTCCCTTCCAATGTGAACCATTCTATGATTCTATGCTTCTATGATTCTGTTCTCCAGTGGGGTGCATGTTTATGCAACTGTATTGCATAAGGGGAGGCCTTGTGCTTGGTGGCCCAGGGACAGATGGTGGTTGGGGCAAAACATAAAGCCCAGGTGAGGATAAGCATGGAAGGGAGCGAGGTGGTTTCCAGATTCATGCAGAAAGGGAAAATGACACCTCGTGAGAGTGGGGCATGATGGCACACTGCTGGGCCAGGAACTGCTGGGCAGGAGCAGATAAGGACAGGCAGGTGAGACGTGTGATCTCCTTGTTACATGATGCACATACCTGTAGGGTATGGAGTTGACACCAACTGACAAGAAAGAGAAAAAGGAAACTTCCTTCAGGAATAGGACTCTTCAAAGACATTTAAAAATCTGGTCACTTCTATTGGCATAAGTATTATTGGTATAAAATTTCAAGTGCTTCCAGGAGAACCTTTCCCCTACCTTTTTAGAAATAAGGGATTTTTTCCATTATATTCATATTTTAATTCTAGGTTGTGCTGTAAATACCGATTTGGTTTAAGAATCTAGGTCTTCTTCTAAAACACCAAAATTAACCACCGAATGCTATCTCTTCACCCAAAATCATTGTCAGGGTGGGTCTGTTGTGAAAAGTACCCTGGAAGAACAGCATCATCTTCTTTCTTTGAAAGTTTTCCCTACACTGCTGCTGCTGTCTGCAATCCAGCAATGAAATACTTCTCTCTGCTTTTCACTCCTGTTGGCCTGCAGAAATAGTGTTATTAAAAGCCAGTTTAGGGCACTCTAATCCTCTTACTGTCCATCAAGTTTCTATCCAAAACAAGTGCATGCAGGCTGCCCAAGAGGAAGGTGTTGAGAAGGGAGATGGACACGGCTGGGGAAAGTGCCTCTCTCTCTCATAAGACCTTCCTTACAGGTTGGGGAGAACATGGGGGAATGATTCAACCAGCTTACCCAATCTTGGCATGTAATCAAATGACCCCAAAGCATGAACACTATTTGCAAACTGAAAATTCTTAATAGGCAGATTGCTAAGACACTTGAATCAAAATCCCACTATGCTTTCTTTTTCAATACAGGTGCACGCCTTTAATTTAACTTCACTGAATGCAATGAAGTAAACCTTAGAGCGCATGGGAAAGAGGTTTGGGGGACTTAAATATTTCTCTTGCAGTGATTCTAATTGAGATTGAATTAGACCTACAGTGCAGAGCAGGTGAGGACAAATGCTTAGTTGCAAAATACTTTTGTTAACTTATAAATACTTCTCTATTCCTGCCATCCAAATCAATTGAACAGAAAGAACAGGCAGCAGAAATAGCAAGGCATTGAAACTGTGTCTCAGTCTTAATAATGAAAGGGCAAGGAGAAGCTCTTCTACTGACAAGGTCCCTGCTTTTGACTTTCCTGGGACCCCATGTGAGCACAGGTTCATCTCTAAAGAACACTTTTTAGGATCAGAGCTGAAACTGATGTACTTCTTTAATGTACAAGGGTTCTTAGTTGTAAAATCCAGTGCTCAGGAGAGAGAGAATTCCTAATGTGATGTGTTCATAATACAAAACCAATTGCTGAACACAGGTGAAATGAAGAAAATGTCCTCAGAAGTTTTGACGTTCTTTTTGTAATAGGCAAAAGAAATAGGAAATTCTTTTCCACTTCCGATATTTCTTATGCAACTTCAAAAAATAGATGTTACTTTACTCCATTGCAGTTTTCTTTAATTGGATCTATTTCATTACAATGTGATGTACTTTAACAGATGTTTTTAGTAATACTTAGAGAATCTGAATGTTTTGTTTATATATTAAACACTGGAAATATGTATTCTTTTGATAAAGACCTACAGTGAAGTTAATGTATGGTGACACCTTGTGGGAAAACACAACCTCAGATTTACATGACTAAATAAGACCTGATGTGATTGAGGGATGGGGAAGAGGAGACATTTTTTTTTTTGTTTTGTTTTGAGCAGGAATGCTCTTTCCATACACTTTGAAAGGACAGTAACAGAAATTTATGGTGTTTGCAACTACTTTTAGGCAGAACTGAGTAGAGAGACGCTCGAGCCAAGTTCTTCTGAAAAGCAAGATTAAAAAAATGCTATGAATATTTTGTTCCTTATTCTTCCAAAGCTTTTTCCTTGTGAAAGCACTGAGACTGATGTAAGGTGAATGCGCAATTCTGCTGACTCAGAACAGCAGTTATTTCTGTACACTTCGCACAATTTTAAATCATCAGGCTGGGAATAAAGCAGATTTCTGGTTGTCTCTCAAGAGTTTTGTTATTGAAATGTTCTGAAACAAAAGGAATTTTTTTTAAAAGACTATGCAGCTGTTTCTTAGGAGTTCAAAAGAACGTATAGGTCTAATCCTGATCTTTTAGTCCTTTCTTTAATGGGTGATTAAACATTAAAAAGTTCATGACTCTTTGAGCTTAAGAACAGCATGAAAGCTTTGAACAAATGAAAACTTGTACTATGGGGACTAGGAAGGATAGTAAATAATTTAATTTTGCCATCCAGTTTTTGTGGATATCACAAAGGGTCTGGACAATACTTCAAGCCTCTTGATTCTAACACCTACTTAGAAGAAAAACTTGGAGAAAAACTGTGCAAAACCTCCAAATGGGATCTCCCTGAGCTTCCTGGGTTCTTGGTAAGGATACCCAGGAGGCAGCATCTCCTACCTCTATGCATGTAAGGAATAAAAATAAAACCATATGGTTAAAATCATTTAACCTGACCTGTGGGAATGAGAAAGTTGGAGACGTGCTGCTGAACAAGAGCTCTACAGGTGTTCTTGTACTGATGGTAAGGAGGCCTTGAGATCAGTAAAACAATGTCCTTATATGTGCATGTGGTGTGATGTGTTGATGTGTGATGCAGCAAACAGATAGCAGTGTACTGAAATAGTAATGTTTTGTTAGTTTAGGTGGGATAAACATTTAAATGTTGCCAATTGTATTACTCACAGTGGTGTATGGACATCCACTATGGACTATCTGTGTAAAGAGCACAGCGTATGATCAAAAGACTATATGTGCTGGAAAAGTGAAACAATAAATGTCTTCACTTCACCACTTAGCGGAGTCCACACTGATCCACCTGAAAATGCCTCCTGAATGAAACTAGTTGTGTAAATAAGTGTTTGGGAAACCAGGGCCTAAATCTGTAACATTTCAGTGGTCAGATATTGCTGGGTTGGGGAGTTGGGAGCAAATAGAGATGCTACAAACACACATATGTTTTCTAATTCACAGCAGGAATTTCTGATGCAAATCTGTTTAAGAAAATTCATTAATTCGGTTTTGACAGAACACATTTAAAATAAAATTACCTCATTTCTGTCTTTTAAAGCTCAGTTGTCCCTGAATTTGTCTGATGCTAAGATATCGTTTCCCAAGTGTTCCGCCAGATTTTTCTTGCCACCTGTAGGCTACAAAGTTGAATAAATAATACACAGAATGGAAAGTGTATGCAATATAACCTATTATCTGGTACCAAGTTATTCAAAAGAACCCTGCCAAAGCATCAGTCTTTATGAAAAATAGCAAGCTAGATGTACTTAAGAAATGGGGTTTTCCAGTCCCACAGAGCTTGTGTCAGGACATTGTTAATTTATGACAAACTTCAGTGTTCAGTTTAAAATCACGTGGTACATCACTGTACTTGCGTGGGGTTCAGAAACTGCTCCAGCACATGAGAGTAACCGTGCCATTTAAAAAAAATCTCTAAAGAGTCTGTTGTGGAAATAGCTCTGCCTGTGAAAACCTCTGCGTGGGCTGGCAAATGGGTGACAAACAATTGCTCGCCCTCGCAAGTGGAGCCAAGCTGTGTATTGCAGACAGAGAATAGGAACACACATGTAAATCTCTTCTACATCTTTGCTTCTCACTTTACGTACACGATAAAACTTCAGACTCTGCGGTCATCTGTGCTCTTCAGCGGGGCTGGAATCACAGGCACCTGTGTCTGCACTGTCTCCACTCCCTTCAGTTGCCCACACGGTGCAGCAGCCCTTCGTGGAGAGATCTTTGTGTCTGTATCACACCTGGAGAGATGCTCTCGGCACAGAGAAGCAGATTAGAGATAATCTCTTTGCTGGGCCTACAAGCTGAACAAGGCAGGTCACCAAAGACCTGTTCAAGGGATGTCATCTTTCAGGTTACTGTATTGGTTTTGACTGGGATGGAGTTAATTTTTTTCGTAGTATGATGCTGTGCTTTGGATTTGGTACCAGAACAGTTTGGATAACACAGGGATGTTTTAGTTATTGCTGCACAGTGATTAAACAGCATCAAGACCTTTTCTGCTTCTCACACAACTCCACCAGTGAGTAGGCTGGAGATGCATGCGAAGTTGAGGGGGAAACATCTGGGACAGCTGACCTCAACTGACCAAAGGGATGTCCCAGACCATATGATGTCCTCAGCAAAAAAAGCTGGAGAAAGAAGGAAGAAGGAGAAGTCTGGGGGCATTTGGAGTGATGACATTTGTCTTTCCAAATAACCATTATGTATGATGGATCCCTGCTTACTTGAAGATGGCTCAACACTTACCCACAGATGGGAAGCAGCAAATTAATTCCTTGTTTTGGTTTGCTTTACTCCCACAGCTTTTGCTTTACTTATTAAACTGTATTTATCTCAACCCATGAGTTTTCTCACTTTTATACCTTCCAGTTTTCTCACCCATCCCATTTTGGGAGAGGGAGCACTGATACTATCTAAAATGGCCTTTCTTCATGACTGCAAAGTGAAGAGGCAGAAGGATGAGCAAGGTTTAGCATACCTTCATGCAACAAGTTTTGGCAGGGGTTCCTTCCTCTCCAAGACAGGGATGAACAAGCTACTACTAACTAGTTTCCAAATTATCCTTAAGGTATTTCTGCAAAATACAATGAAATGTCTCCTCTGACAAAAGGTTTCTAAAAGGAACAAGCCATCTTCTTGAGAGCACTTTTTAGTGCATTAGAGATTTCCAGATGTTCTTGGCTGTTCTTGATCGTATTCCAGACAGGATGCAGTTTTTGCAGGTATGCCACTGGAGGTCACTCATGTACTAATGTACAGTACAGTAGTAGCTGCTGCAGGGGAGAAAGTCATTTCATATATCACCCAAGAATGAACTCAGCTTGACCTGAAGGTTACCTTAAAATATAAATGTCTTGGGAAATATGTTGTGCTGCTATTTCTCAAATTTACAGTAGAATATATTAAAACTACAAATAAACTAAGGATTGCTATTTTTTCATAAAAAGACAACAAAAAATCCCATTGTTAGTAAGGCAAGTTTGCTTTGATCTAGCTACAGTAATAACAGAAATGCAGCACTTCTTTTTGACAAATAAAGCAGAAAGAGGAAAAGATAACCACCTCTGAATGTGCTCACTGAAGTCACAATTGGTGTGACAAAAAATTGCAAACAAAATGACATGTAAGATAGGAAGGGAAAGATTGCATGGGAATTTTCTCAATATGACATTTCTGATAGGAGAAAAAATGCAGGAAGAAGCAATAAACTCTGCTCATATGACTCATTTTTTTAATCTCTACTTTCTGTTAATCCGTTTTTATCACTACCTTTCAAACTTCTGAGCATACCTCTGCTGAAATTGTGAGTTGTGAAGAAAAGAAACTTGTTAAAATGTTTTACCATTTTTCCCATAAACTAAAATTTCAGTATAGATTTCCTGCTCTGAGGTGAATAATAAAAAAATGCAGGACTTGTTTCATCAATATCAGTACAACATCTCTTATTCTACCTGGGCCAAAACCAGTTATTTTATCTCAAAAGCAATATGCTACTGGCTGGCAACTCTCTTCCTCAAGCTCCAGGCCCATCAACATTCATACCAATATTCTCACAGACTGAGAGAGTCAATTAAAGTCGGACAGATACATATGTTAATAATTAAGGTATGGCTTACATATTATCAGGAGAAAAAATGTTTCGGAGCAGCTTTATTCACCTGCAGAAAAGAAGAAAAAATCTGTCCATGGCATTTAGTGCTTGTACAACACTTTGTGTATCTCTGTCTTCCTCTGTACTCATAATTTGCTATTTATATAATGCCATTTGATTCTGGTGGCTTCTAGGGGCCTTCTGCAGCTGCTGTCTCCTGCTGGCTGCCTCCTGATTGACAGGTTCTTGATTTAAAAGGAGCTGCAGGCTCAGGAGTTAGCTGCCTGCTGGTTAAGGGGTGCTGCACTGGTTCTTTTGTCTGCTGTGTAAGGGTGCTTATACAGCTGGGAGATGGGAATACAGCAAGCAGAGCTTTTGGTGGTTTGTGTGGGTGGTGGGGAAAGGCAGAAGCTCTCCTGCAAACTATGTGGGACTGTGCGACACCAGTGTTGGTGAGTTACTAGGTCTCCAGCACAAGTGAAGAAAGTACCCTTGGCATGTTACTGGTGACAGCCTAGAGGGCTTGGGCAGGGGGATGTTGTGTCCAGATGTCTCACTGGGGTTGTGGGTGATGGGGTCCTCCCCTGTGGGAGGTTTGTAATGGTTCAGGTGCTGTCTATCCAAGGACCTGCAGAAGGAGGAGTGCAGATCGTTCACTATGAAGGAGACTAAATGGGGTATCAGCAGGGGATACCTCTCTTCACAAGGGTGAGAGCCTGAGCCTGAGGAGGAGGGATGTCTAGGGGCTGTGCTGAATGAAGTGGTGGATAGGGACTCCCCTGAGGGAGATTGCTAAAGTTCTTGACTGCTGGCAACAGGAGAAATGTTCCTCCTCCCTGCTCTGACCTGAATGCAGAGATGGTATGGAGCCCTAATAGCCATGGGAGGGGAACAGATGTTGCCAAGGGAGGCTTCAGAGCCAGGTGTGCCCAGTCAAGCATCAGCAGCAAGTCATAGCATTTGGAGATCCCCAGTTGACCAGACATGCTGTCATGGGGGGTTTGCTGTTTGGTAGACACCCAGATAGTGGGTGTTGTAGAGAGATGGCCAAGGCTCATCCAGTCCCCTGATTGTTACCCTTCATTGCGCACTAGTGTGACCATCACCATCAGTGATACTGCTGAGGGACACATGGAGCAAAAAAATAACTGTAGGATTCTAAGTGGCAAAGGACATGGAAACCTACAGGATGTCCCCTTGATCCTCCATGGGAAGAGGTCAGGTAGGAAGGGACACAACCATGAGAGATAGCAACTGGTCACAGGGCTGTTGCCATAGATAGTGCTTTGGATTTCATTACCATGGATCCATCTTGGAGTAACAAGGAGACCTAACAAAGTAATACTGTCTTTACCAACAGGCTTGTAAATCTGGTGAGGAGAAATGCAAATTCAATACCTTGGAGGATGGTGAATAACAGCTTACACTGAGTGAAAGAATGGAGTTCAGGAGTAGTAAGTAAATGGGACAGAGTGGTGGGACCAAGCTACCCCTCAGGCGAAGTAAAACAAGCCAAAAGGGAGCCTACCTTAAGTATATGTATACAAGTGAACGAGGAACTAGAAACTGTCTGCAGATGCAAACTGTTACATTGTTGGAAAAAATGAAAAATGGTGGGACAGCTCACGCCACAGCTGGGGCTCTCTGGTGAATGAATGGCTCATTAGTAAAGAGCGAAAGGGAAAATGAGAGGCAGAGTTTTCTTCTATGTGAAGAAGCAGCTTGAATGCATGGAGCTCTTCTATACTATGGACAACATGATGTGGATCTACATGCCTGTGGATCAGCGAGTGTGTTAAAGAGGACATAGGTGTTGGGAATTTGTTATAGATCAGCTTCCTCACTCTAATGGCTGACAGTTTCCTTTAAACAGCTTAAGGAAGGTCACAAGGCAAACAGGAAGTTTCGGACTGAGCTGAACTGGGGTTGTTCAGCCTGGAGAATAGAAGTCTCAGGGGAGACCTTATGGCTCTCTACAACTACCTGAAAGGAGGGTGTAGAGAGGTGGGGGCTGGTCTCTTCTCCCAAGTCACAGGCAATAGGACAAGAGGAAATGGCTTCAAGTTGCACCAAGAGAGGTTTAGATTGGATATTGGGAAAAATTATTCACTGAAAATGTTATCAAGCATTGGAAGAGGCTGCCCAGGGAAGTGGTTGAGTCACCATCCCTGGAGGTATTTAAAAGACATGCAGATGGGGCACTGAGGTACATGCTTTACTGGTGGATTTGGCAGTATTAGGTTAATGGTTGGACTTGATGATCTTAACAGTCCCTTCCAACCTAGATGATTCTATGAAAATAGAAGAAAAGAACAGACTACAAAGAATTTAAATACACTGCACTGGTGTGTTAGGAAAGCAAAACTGTTTGAGTTCAAACTGGCAAGGGGAGATTTAGGGCAACAAGAAGAGCTTCTACAGCTACATGAACAATTGAAAAATAGCCAAAGAAAAGGTAGGCCTGTAATCAGCAGTCTAGTGACAGCTGGGAAGACTAATGCTGCCTTTGTCTTCACAAGCAAGACCCCCAGGTCTAAGTGCCCAGAGGCAGGGTTCAAGGAAGAGAAGAACTACCAGTAGTGGAAAAAAACTGAGTTTGCTTCTGCAAACTTGTGAGGACACAATGTCATGAATCCAGAATAATCCTGTACTGGTTTCAAGAATTCACTACCTGCTGCATGGAATAAATTTGTCGTGAGACTGTGTACTCTCAGATCATAAAAGTCTCAGAGATACATATTCCAGACGGATCAGTGACAGAAATGTTTATTCCAAGCATCCTAATTGAATAAAAATATTGCAGGGTTACCATAATAAATGATTCACTCTGAAATCTCCTTTATTTTGGCTCTTTGTCTTTAATTGTATCCAATTACTCTGCTTCCTTTGATTCATCTTCCTTATCCTCTAAAGCAGTAGTTCCTGTGGAGGTGAAGGAAAGAAGAGAGAGATGCATTTTATTATAAAATATTGGAAAGTAATACTCGAAACTAAAACATAATTCTAGCACTATGCTGTCTATCTCACCCATCTTTCCCATTGCCTTTCACTGCCAATACTTGAATTTAAGTGTTATCCGTTGTTTGTTAGCTGCCAGACAAGCTCAGTACACACATATTGACTGCCAGCCAACCCATATGTAACTCTGGAATAGCCAAAGAATGTCTTCCCTTTAGACAAGCATCATAAGAAACATGGAGCAAAAAAGATGGATGTAATTCCTGGAAAAAAATGATAGTAATGGGACAGAGAATGCAAGGCTGCAAGAAACCAGATTTTGTTACATCTGCTCTTCACAGTATGCATATTTTCTTCAAATCATTTCCTCTTATTATAACTTAATCTTGCTAAACATGAAGACAAGAGGAACAACGTGTTGCCTAATTAATTACGGATGTAAACCTATACTGAAAGAATGCATAAAATCCAACTCTTTGATTCTAGCAATAAAGAGCTGGAAGGAACATTGAGAATATCTGTCACATTCCTGTGTGTTCATGCATTGGAATCTGCATCTATACTGTCTCTGACAGATTCTTGGATATATTTGTTCTTTAAAAAAACAAAACAAAACAAAACAAAAACATAAAAAAAAACCAGTGGGAATACCAGAACTGCTTCATTGTGGCAGGCCAGAAAATTTGTTCAGTCAAAAATGGTTATTTGAGTCCATATGACTTTGAGACAAACCAGGCTCAATGAACTTTTGCCAAATCCAAAGCAGAGCCATGCAAACCTGCTTAGATTCCTGGTGGACCTGATTCAAGGCCAAGGATTCCATAAAATGTCTGTCCTACACACCAGAGAAGCTAGTTGGCTAGTCTGCCTTGAAGCAGAGCTGATGGGTAAAAAATGACAACAAATAAAACTATGAAAATTCCAAGAGATGACCTAAATGTCTAGTGCATCTCTCCAGGCTTTTTCACATGATTTAACAGTCCTTCTGATCCCTATGGATAGTGCTTTGCTTTGATTTATTGTAAAATGGATTGATTACAAATCAATACATTTATCTTATGTTTTCATACATCAGATATGTAAGCTTGTAAATGTCAATGCTTAATAAATATAAACAACACAATTGGGTGGAGGTCTATAGGCTAAATATGAGTAAATACAGGTGTATCCTTTTGTTGCTTCTTAGTAATTTTGTATTTAAAACAGGCCTCTGAACTGTCTGGAAGAAAACCTGAGCATCTGAATTCCAGATCTCTTTGGTTTGTAAACAAAAAAAATCAACCAGAGACTGTTCAAACCATAACACATAACAACAACTAAAATTTATTTCTTCAGATCTGTTTTGCCTGCTTTTTAACTTAACTTTAACTTTCTCTCTCTTTTTTGTACAAAAAAAAAAGTTTGCAAATGTAATCACTGATAAATTCAGCTCTGCAAGTGCTCTCAACTGTAGGTCCATAGATAACACTACGCAGAAGTGTCACTTCTAATTTGTACTGTTACATTATATGAATTTGACTACTCAAAACCAGTTCACATCTACAGAGAACTGCCCCCCTTATGAAAGGTAGAGATTTCCATGGTCTCTTCAGCTTGATAATGAGCCTCACAGCAGCAGCATACCTTCAGCTGATTGACATACAAAATTCCAAACCCTGATTGCTAATTGAAGAATGAGCATGGATGCTCTATTCCTCACCTTGATCCTCCTCATCTTCGTTTTCTTCTTCCTCTCTGTTTCCCTCATCTTCCTCTCCTGCATCCTTTGCTGGGCTAAAAACTTCACTGGATACTTCTTGAAGAGAAGGCTCATCTTCCTCACTGTCAGCAGGCTCATCAGTGACTAAAATATGAAAAATTAGAAATAGCAAGCAACAATTTTTACAAATTTGCACTCAGACATTGTTTTCATGCAGTAGATAATAACTCTTACTGAAATCTGCAGTCTTCATTCACATAACAAGTCCCACAAAATTTTCTGTAGCTGTTTACAGCCAAGTTTGTATAACAAGCCATGATATAGACTAAAATGATTCACAGGCTTCCCAACACAGTTCTATCTCATTATGCTATGTGAGATAAAACAGAGACAGAGAGAGAGAGAGAAGTTTACAAATAGGCTTGGAAACTCACATTTCTTAATATGTGGTAATTACTGGGGAGGGGGGGGGGGGGGGGGGGGAAAAAGAAAAAAACAAAAAANNGGGGGGGGGGGGGGAGGGAAACAGCAAAAAACACACAAACAAACAAAACCAAACAAACAGAAAACAAAACAAAACAAAACCACAAACCTCTTACACCACTTGATACTAAACCTGAAAAACACATTTTCAGGGGATAGTCAAAGCATGGAATTCCCAGCTGTCCAGAAGAACAAACCTGTAATTGATGGCATTGTTTCATCATTTTCAGTTACTTCTGCTGCTGCTCCTTCTTTCTCTGCTTCTGCTGCTACTTGGGAGGCTTCTCTGGGAGAAGGTGGTTTTTCCCCATGAGGACTCCAGAGTGTTAATTCAGTAATTTCTGATGCTTTCCATTTTGGTACCCCAAGAAATGAGGGTTCCTCCTCTTCTTCTGCCTCTCCTTTATCCTAGAAGACAACACATGAAATCCAGCATCACATCTTACTGGTATTAAAGAAGTAACCAAGATGATGGTTCTTTATCTGGGCTCAAAATGGCAATGACATGGCTTTTTAAAGCATTTACAGATGGAGGAACTTCAGCAGTCACAAATCTTGGAAGACAACTACACTTTGGACCTGATGAAGAAGTCAGTTGACTACTATTAATGACCAATGCTTCCTAGCTTGCTTTCTTGAAGAGAAAATTTTGTCTCTCCTTTAAACAGAATGGCTGTGAGGGGCCTATCAACTATCCCTCCTCTTCTACACCTGTCTACAGCATAACAGCAGCAAATAAGACCTAATAGTCTGACTGGCAGATGCTACACTGTCTTTCTCACAGAGGAAGGAAATGGCAAAACAGCTCTTTCTGCTTCAATCTTTGCTTAGGTAAGACCTTGGAATGAATCTAGGGAGCAGTAAAGTACTGAACAAAGCTTACATTTTTGAAACGTGAGGAATTTTTATTATTATTACTATTTTAAAAACATGCTTTATTTTATCCAAATATCCTGGTTTGAGGTAAAACGGAACTCATTTTTTGTTCAGTAATTTTACGGTTTTAACTGGGCCTCTTCTAACTAAACTCTGAAATTAACAGCATATTGTTCATAAACTGCTCACTCTCAGAGAGATAAGACCTAACTATACCAAGGAATGGTATGCAGAGAGGCTCTTGCTTATACTTATTGCTATAACAACCAAGGTCAGTTAATTTCGTTATTTGCCCCATTGGAGGGTCAGAAGTGGAAAAGCGTAGAGGGGTCCCACCTGTGAAGCAGACACCCTAGAAGCAGACAGGACAGGTGACCCAAAACTGACCAACAGGATATTCCATCCCATCCGCATCATGTTCAGTATAAAAGCTGAGGGATCAAAGGGTCAACTCTCTTCCTTCAATGGCCAACGTCCAAGGAGGACTCTGTTCATCTGCCTTTGATCCCAATCCGTGTGTTCCTGACTCCAGAGCTGGAACTTAGTTCCTGTCTGTCACTGAGTCCAGTCTGGGACCTATCCAGTGCCTGCTGGTGACGTGATCATCATCCTGGAAGCTTGATATGGTTTTCGTAATATTGTATCTATTTCATTATTTTCTTATTTTTGATTTTAATATTAATTCTTCATTAAAGTACTTTAGTTCATTCTAAACTTGTAAATCTCCTTATCTCTCCCTTTCCACTCTTTTTTTTGGGGGGGGGAGGGAGGGGGGAAGGGCCATCTGTCAGTCTGGTTTTGGTAAATTTGGCCAAAACCACAACACCAAATATGAGGGAGACTTACATTATCTGTATTGTGAGCTAATTTATTTCCATTTTTTTAAATAGGCCTTGTTCTGCAATTACTTCAACTAAAGCAAAAAGGCAAAATTCAATCTTACTTTAGTGACAGCACTGTTCTTTCCTTTACGCAGTCATTACAGCATTGACAAGAGAAGAAATTATTAACCCTGAGTAATGATTTTCAGAAGCTTTAACTTTGTGTTTAACTTTGTGTTTAACTGAGTGTTTAACTTTGGATTCTTAAATTCATATTTAGACTCCAACATCTATGGCCCAATATTCCAAAATCAGCACATTCAACAATTCCCACTGAACTGAGGATACTAGATACACTTCACTTTAGATACTCATATGAATCTGCTACTTAATTTGAGGATCTCTTGCTTTTAGCCAAAAAAGAAACACATTCTCCATGTTTTGCAAATCTCTATCACTAAGGATAGGATTTTTTTTTCCTTGTCTTAAGAAACAATTACTGCATTGCAATGTGCAGTGGGAACTAACTGCAGTTCAAAGCATGTGCAATGGGAACTAACAACCTAAGTAGCAAACTATAAGCTAAAATGTGGCATATTTTCTTGAAACTAAAACAGTATTCGGATATATTTCTTACTTATATAGCTATTTTGCACCATATTAATCAGAAACATTTCAAGACATTCATGCATGAAGGAGAAGGAAGAACAGGCCCTGATCAAAACAGGCTCTGATCCCAGCTGCTCCTTACAGTTATTAGGCTATTAAGCTCCTAACAGGACCAGGACAACTATGAGATATATTTCCAAAACACGAATCTGATGGAAATTACCATTTGTACACATAGCATCAAGCAATGTAAGAAGAAGCACTTTTCATTGTTTTCTGGTGTTCAGAACAAAGTGGAATACAGGCTATATGTACAAATATATCTTCTGTGGATTGAAACTTCTAATGTTTTGGGAAGGTCCTGATTCTTCTAATCTTTAAGCAGAAAGGACTCCTGTTCGCAAATGAGTGTAAAAATCAGACCTTGTAGTTGTCAAAGCCTACGCAGTAGAGAAGCTAAAGAAAAAAGCAAAATGAAACCTCATTTAGTTCTTAAGAATTAAGGAGTGTCTACCCTTTTTTGACAGGTTAGATCTACTTTAGTGTCAGCATTTATAAGGCATTTTATAGATTACTCAACAATAAACTTGATTTACTGAGTTCTCTGATATTCGGTATAATTTGCACTATTTCTTTTACCTGCTCCGATTGTATGTATTCACCATGCTGTTCACATCCAATATCAAAGATATATTTGCCACGACCTACAGGCTGCACAATGATACAAAAAAGTGAGCAAAATTATAAAGTTAGTACATTCTAAGCATATAAATGTAAAATATGTTTTACTACAACATTTGTGCAATAGTCAATAACAATACAATTTGAAAGTAAAGCGGCAAAGAAACTTGACATTCTGCTCTGCGATTAATTTGGTTTCTTCTGTTGCACTTATGGCACCAGAAACACTACAAAAAATCAGGAGCCCAGCTTCTTATTTTAAGTGGAAATAGATTATATTAAGGCAATTCCATGCTAACTGTTCACTTTAATAGCTTTCCAGCATACTTACATTTCCATTCAAAAACTTGCCCCTATATCTATGGTTTAAGTAGATAAGTTCAGCTTCTCCTTCCTGGTTTCCATTTACCCAGCTACCAATATATATAGCTCCTGTGTCTTTATAGATATATGTGCCTTGTCCATGCCTAAGGAGAAAATAAAAATTATGCTTTGTATTACTGAATAGTAAGAATGTAGGATATTGCTATACTTTGGGCATTACAAATGTATTATTTCAGTAGCTGAAATTACTCAAGTTGGCCTACATTGCCAAGGTCACCCAGTAGCACTTGATTTGCTACAGTCAGCCATACTTTGAAAATAACCTTTGCATTTGAAGGCTAATAGGTGACTTGAAACACCACTGCAAGAATGAAACAAACCTATTGTGATTAAACCATTCTCCAGTATAGGTGTCTCCATTTGCATATGTATACACTCCGTGGCCATGTCTGTGGTCATCCACCCAGTCTCCTTCAATGAGAATACAATAAAAGCAGAGTGAGATGTGGTCAGCCATTGTGTGATACAGTGGTCAGTTTGCAAAGTTATTATGCATTAATTTTTAGAGAAGGAAAAGGAAGCTACAACACCATTGTGGTTCCTTACCCCTCCTTACACCGTTCTTTACTCTAAACCCATGTCTTTTTTCTTCTGTCTGTCCCTCACCATGCATATTTATGCAGCTGCCTGATCTCCCTTACACTCCAAACAGATTTTGTCCATCATGGACAAAATTATCTTCATCTATCTCCATTATCTTAAAATGAACACAAGAAGCCATGTAACATCCTGCTCCTATCTCTAAATTTGGTAATGTATTACAATTTCATCAGATAATGTGACATCTCCACTCAAATAACAAGGGGGACTACTTTATTTTGATTCATTCGCTAAAATTGTCCTGTCACTAAGGGGGCATATATATCCAAAAGCATGTTGGGTTGCATGTCTTAATTACTCTTCTATTCAAACTTTAAAAAAAAAATTATAAAATAAAATCACGGATGGATATGCTCCCATAAGGCAAGAACTAGGCTGCTCTTTTTGCTCTTTGCTCCTAGCCCTCACAATGTGAATGTTCTTTCTTGCCTAACCTGATATTCAGAGGGTCTTGAGTACTATCCTCAAAGAAGGGAAACCATGTGACTTTCAACTTCTCCAAACTTCAGAGACACCCCAGTCCCTAAGACCTCTAATGAGATTTTTTTTAAGGATGAACCTAATAAAGTTCTAAAATACTTTTCTGAACAGTCCATGGTTGTAATCATCATTCAGAAATATGTAATTACACTCTCTTCTACCAATATTGCACTGATTTGTAAAAGATGTTTAATATTTCTCAGGACTTGGAACACTGCACTTGAAAGGAGGATGTGACAAGCATAAACTGCTACTAAACACCACACTTCTCACAGTAATTGACATAAACCTACACTTTTTAGAGCTTGTAGTCAAAAAGGACTAAAAGGAAAACATTTAATAGAAAATGTATCCCCTTAAAACAATATGCTCTTCAGTTCACTATCTCCTTGCATTCCAGACATGAGAGAGGGAGGGAGAGGAAGAGGGGGTAGCTGGGAGAATGTGTCTTTTTGGTTACAGATATCCTTGCAACTAGGTTTTACCTTCATATTTTGATCCATCTGGATAAAAAAAAATACCCTGGCCATGCTTTTTGTTTTGAACATATTTTCCAATGTAGCAAGCACCATTTTTAAATCTGTAGGTCCCCTGAAACATATAGGTATAGATAAAATACTTGTCAGTTCTCAATCCTGTTTCAAGATACTGTCCCAAATAACAGAACTGCTGAAACATAAGCACAACCACTGGCTTATGTCACTGTCTTACCTGCCCATTTCTAGAGCCATATTCATATTCCCCATCGTATGTATCACCATTAGGTAGAAATGCTTTTCCACGTCCATGTCGCTCACCTTCTGGGTTGCGTTCACCTTCATACTCCTGATCAAATGTGGGGAAAAAATTTACTGTTTAAGAGGGATAGACCTGGCTGAATCTAACCTCATTAACCAGAGAAAAACTCCCCCTTGGCTTTGAGTTAGAGACTGCGGGAACACCTGGCCAACAAACGTGCTGCTTATGCAGACCCTTTCCTCAAATCCTGGAGTGCAGAGGCTTTCCTCCCTTCCAGACACACTTCTGGCAAGTATGGACGACTTGTTTTCACCCAGTGGAGAAAGTCAGGCAGGTCCAAACCAAAGCCCCACTTCCCAAACTCCCGTCCCCACCGATGAAGCGCCTCGGGAGCCCTCCTAGGCTCGGCACGGCTGGCACACCGTATTTAAGACGCCCTGACCGGTAACATTCACTCTTCCCTTCCCCCCCGGCGCTCCCCCACCCCCTGCCCGAGGCGCCCGGAGGCCGTCCGCCTCTTCCCCCGCCGCGCCCCCGCCGCCGCAGGGGCCGGGAGACGGGGCAGGGCTGCCCCCGCCCCTGCTGCTGAGCCGCCAGCGGCACCCCGCCCGCCCTGGCGAACCCCCAAATTGGCTTCGGCCTCTTCGGCTTCTTCCTCCTCCTCGCTCAGATCCGACATGGCCGCAGCGTCGCCGTCGCCCCTGGCAACCAAGGTGCGCGCGCGGGGACGGGGGGGCTCGCGCTGGTGCTGTCCCGGGTGCTGAGCCCAACGGCCGGCCCCGCCCCTCACGGCGGCGGCGGGAAGGTGGGGGGAAGCCGGGCCCTTCTTTCCCGCCGCCCTCTCGTCCCTGAGGAGAAGCCCCGGCGGCCGGCGCTGTGTGACCGAAGGCGGCGAGCCCCGACCGCTCCAGGAGAGTGCCTGGTGGCTCCCGGCGTGGCAACCGCCCGAGGACTACCGTGTTAACAGACCCTCGGGGTGGGGGGCACGCCCCCCGCCTTCCCCCGGGGCCGGTCTCCCTTCGGATTCTGGCGCCGGGCTCTTTCCGGCCTCTGCCTGCAGTGCCGTGAAACAGGATGATGACATTGACTCGAATGCCCCCCATCTTCTAAGATCTCCCAGTAGTTTGGCCAGTAAACAATTTTTTTTTCCTGTCAGGCTTAATTATGTTCAGAAATTCCAGTATCATCATTTTATATCTTAACAGTTTCATCCCAATCAGGCTTATTCACCTGCCCAACTGACCAGACGTGTTCCCCTCCCCACACACAGCCTGCTGAATCCCACTGTAAATGCAGTAGGCTCCTTGAGCTGGGGCCAGAAGGTCAACAGCATTCAGCTCCGGTCTCTGAAATCCCACAGGACCCTCACGGCTGGCTCTTCCACCCATTTTCCACTGATGGTACGGTGGGAGACAGAGGACTCACATTTATCCTTCAAGAGGCATCACAGAAACATGCCTGGGCTGTCACCAGCACTCCTGGGGCACCGTCCCGCTGTTAGCTGTCAGGATCTGAAGAAATTCCTCTCTTTTCTATGGGAAGCGCAGCAGAACCATCTGGTCCCTCTAATTCAGGGGTCAGGACAGAGGTGGGGAAATGCTTTGGCACGAATCACTTGTGGAGCTTAGGCACTGGAGGTCATCAAACCACCGTGTGATCTGGCCTGGAAAATCCTGTTTATGCATAAATGGATGAAAAGGTGGTGGAAGTTACCTCTTCCATTCTTTTTCCTGGATTGCAGTGAACTGCTGTGGCGACAGCAGCACTGTGCAGTTCTAACGGAGTTACTAGTGAGACAGCAGAACCATGAGTCAGTCAGGTTTTACATAATGTAAGTATCTTCTGCTTTCACACACACAATTACTTTTACTTCTAGTATTTATTTTTTTTTCTTCTCCTTTTAGCAACTATAATTCTCAATGATCTTAATATGTAGGAAATTCTCTGTATTCTGACTTTTCCCAAAACCCCTCTACTCACTCAGACATAGCAGTGATCTACATAACTCTGATGACAAGTTCAGTCACCTCAGCCAGTCAAGAGCCTCCCGTACAGATACAATCACAGCTAAGTCAATGCAGGGAGGCAAGGGAAGGGCTCTCCTTTCTCAAAAGGCCAAGAAGAATGGAAAGGAGTAAATCATAAGGAAAAGGACAGAGGATAGTACATCCTAGCCACCCTCAGTCCATATTAATCAGTCATAATATCCCAAACAGAAAAGACCTCCTTTGTATTTTATGTCACAGTTTATGTTTCCTATGTGAGCTGCGGTATGCAAAACAATCACTCTTTAAAAAGATCTTATTTGCCTGAATGCAAAGTAGTGCTTTCTTACTTAGGAAAATGCCCTAAAAATCTGCCTTGGCTCAGAGAGTTGATGGTGACTGCATTACAGCTCATGCCGGCCTCCTGCAGATGTTGAGGACGGGTTGTCTTGCTGAATGGAAAAGGAGCTTCGCTTCTCCGCAAAGCAGCAGCTTCACCGAGCTTGCAGGAGCTTGGCAGGACCCAGGGCCTGCTGGTGACACAGGAGTCAGGCAAATCACCTCACTTGCACAGTAGTTTAATGGCTGAGGTTTCATGAGAGGAGCTATGCATGGATATGTGTGGTGAAATGCCATCAGCTAACTAAGACCTGGGCGGAGGAGATGATGCTTCTGAGGTAGGCAGAAGGAGCGGCAAGTGTTTGGAAGATGTGATGGGGTCAAAGCTTTACCACCCAAACCAGAGGAAAAACAGGGTCATCTTTATACAAAGATACACCATATATTGAGGTGATTTTCTTAGTTTTCATAGGTAGGTATTATATAGCCATTATTTAGATAATAATTAGATAATAAATAAATACTATTGTTTTATCAGTAAATAGTATTTATTTATTAAATAGTATGTATTTATTAATACTTAAGGTATTAAGTAATGCCATTACTTATGTGGCATTCATGTCTTTTTGTTTTCAATTGGGCAAAGATGAAAATGAAAGAGAACTATTGCTCAATACCATCGTGTTCTTAGCTCATAGGAAGCGTTTGGGCTTCCAAGTTAACACCCAGTTATTAATTTGAGAGTGCTTTCTGTCTGAAACACTTAAGAACACTGAAATTAAATTTTGTTAGCTGGCAGAGTTTTAAGGTGTTATACATTTATTAAGTCAAAATTGTATGGCTATTTCTCTTTCCTGCACATGCCCAGCATTTAACTAGGGAAGCCTAATTTGCATAATGGCCGTACTGATAACAAGTAAATGCAGAGTATGTGAACTACTGCTCTGATTGCTTTCCTCCTGCAGAACTGGATATGAGTGCACGTTATCTGAAGCCTAGTCTGCTCATTTCCTCCTTTCTCACTCTTAATGGTGCCCCAGTTTCTTCTTTCACCTAAGGATGGCTAAGTTCTTTTATCTACAATAAGGTAATGTCTCAAATTATAAAACTGTTTTTTTAGTCTGTGCGTGGCTTATTAATTCTAAGCAGACACCGTGGCTCAGGTTTGTACGGGAAAATATCTTTGGGATACATGTAGAGATGGTCCCTGATAAACTCAGTGACAAAAATAACCGGGTATGTCTTCTGGCTTCAAAGTTCACATAGCCCGGGGTCACAGCTGTGACACAAACAGGACGCAGTGACAAGCTGTCAGATACGCTCCCTCTAATGATCACCAACTGCTCTTGCTCTATGTTTCTGAGTCCTGAAGGAGGAAAGGGTCTGAAGGATTTCACTTTTCTTGGGAAACAGACAGGAAATATTTCTTTATAAAATTTAAGCTGCTCTGAACCTAGAAGTAGCACAAATGCCTCTGTGTCAGGATCACAGTTTGGCCTAAATGAGGGAGGTATCATTTAACGTTTTCTATAGCTAGAAACTGTCTTGTGAGGACAGCTACAGCTTACACAGGTGCATGCAATTAATGACAAGGAGAATGTATTTTGTCGTTTCTGGACTTGCAGTTGCATTTGGGTGTGTTTCAATGTCAGCTTAAAATTAAACTTTACGTATGTTACTATCGAAAGAAGGGCTGCTATCATCCTTATTTTTGTGTTCTTCTTCCTTTCCCGTCAAGACAATACCATAAGTATTCTTAAGGTCCTGCTGACCTTGTATATAAGTTTCACTTGGCAAAAGGCCCGAGAGGTTTAGCAGATGTGCTGATGATCTGCTCTGCTCTTGCTGCTGGCTCAACTGGCACCTGCCAGCACTGATGGCCGGTCACCCTGGCAGGAGAGGGCAAAAGCTGCCAGTGATGGGAGCTGCCCTGGAGAAGCTCCTGTTTTGCAATTTGAGCAGATAGGTCTAGTTGGAGAGTGAGCTCCAGAGAAACCTGAAGCCATTTCTGCCCGAGGTTGTTTACAGGTGGGAAAAGACAGTGACAGAGCACAGCAAAAGGCTGGTAAGCACAGGACACGGTAAGGTGCCTCCTGCACCTCATGCTGGAGAGGACAGCCCTGGTGGGGGCTTTGCAGGTCCTTGCTTTGAATTTGGCCAGAGAGCTCCTCTGTAGGCAGGAATGGCCAAAAGGCACTTTTAAGACCTGCTATGCTCCTGGCTCTCTTTGGACTTTAGCCTGTGTTTTGAGGGGGGAGACTTTTGGCCGCACAGATGTTTTTGCAGGTGCTGTGCCAGGCCTGGCCTCAGGGGCTCCTTCCAGCGCTGACTGAGCTTTGAAAACACGTGTTGCACAATGAACCTTAGAAATGACAGTACCTATTTGTTCACCTCTACGCTGCAGTCAGTGTCTGGCTTCAAAGGGGTGCTAAAAATACAGCAGGGTGCACACATTACCTCTGATGTGGTAAAGGTGACACGATGCTTAATTCACACTGCGCTTTGGCATTCGGCGTTCCTGCCCTCCAGGAGCTCTGCCCTGCCATGCATCCTTCTCCCAGGGGCAATGCCTCCATGAACCAGCTTTTCTCCACTCGGCCAGCAATGTGGCTCTAGGGAGCCACTTTTTCAAACTCTGCCATCAAAACTATTCAGGAGAATGGAGGTAATTTGCCTGATTCATGGGTTGGTTTCCTCACTTTACGTACTCTTCAGTTGTTACTGGCAGAGCTGGCTGCATCTTGAGGGCCAGTCCTTGGGTACTCAAGTTTGAGTTTTGTTCTGGGTTACATTAGAGATGCAAATGAGCATTTATTGGTTTTGGAAGGGGAGACCTGGGCAAGATTATGTCTTTTGACAGGAATTTAAAGAACTTAAATCTGTTGGTAAATGTTTTGTTATCTCTCAGAGGATAGCGATTTACATCTCTCTTACAAAACTGAAACCCACAGTCTAGGGTACTGGTCAGTATCAGATAATAGCAAAGGGTAAACTGGAGTCTTGAGGAAAAACTTAATGAATTAGCTTTCTTCCTCCTGACACTTAATATAAACCAGCAATTTGTTGTGATTTTGGCCAGATTGGCCAATCAGAATGACAGAAGGCCCCTCCTCCCCTGCTGTCCCCCCACCCCCTCCAAGAGAGAAAGAAATAAAGAGATTTATGAATTTAGAAAAGGAAATAAACTACTTCAATTAAAATATTAATAAATAATGAAATTATAATAATAAAAAGTATACAGTATATACAAAACCATATCAAGCTCCCAGGATGACGATCATATCACTAGGCACAGGGGCAAGTCCCAGGCTGGACTCAGTGACAGACAGGAGCTGGATTCTGGTTATGGATTCAGGAACGCTCGGATTGGGATCAGAGACAAATGAACAGACAGGGTCCTCCTCAGACATTGGCCATTGAAGAAAGAGAGTTGACCCTCTGATCCCTCAGCTTTTATATTGAGCATGATGCAGATGGGACGGAATACTCTGTTGGTCAGTTTTGGGTCACTTGCCCTGACCACTTCTCCCTATAGGTAGGACCCCTCCACGCTTTTCTGCTTCTGACCCTCCAACGGGGCAAATATTGAAGTTAGTTGACCTTGGTTGTTATAGCAATAAGTATAAGCAAGAGCCTCTCTGCGTACCATTCCTTGGTATAATCAGGCCTTATCACTCTGAGAGTGAACAGTTTCTGAACAATATGCTTTAATTTCAGAGTTTAGCTAGTTAGAAAAGGCCCAGCTAAAAAGTAAAATTACAGACCAGAAAATTGATTCTGTTTTACCTCAAACTAGGAAAGAATTAAAATAACATCTAATTCTTGTTAGGGAATATATATTTCAGGTCTTTTTATTATTATGCAATGTATACTATCAGACACACAATTAAAAATATTTTCTTAGATCGTGGGAGTAAACAGTGGGCAAAATGGAATTTACTGTCACTAACTTCAATATATTGGGGTTTTCTCCTCCAATTCAGTATGAAGCAAGATTCTGAAATGTCAAAATCCTTTGCAAACGGGAACTTCTCTCTGCACAGCTATTTTTAAGCCCTTTACAGGCAAAATGAAAGCTGCTTAGTATGTTTGTATGCCAAGTAAAGATAGCCTCTTTTTGTGCTAACCAAGCCAGAAAAACAAGTGACCTTTTAGTCACTCACTCCTCCAAGCACAATTAACTTTGGGATATCCTGAAGGCAGGACGATTAGGAAAGAAAAGTTTGTATGAAAGCCATTCTAGAAATACCAGTAATACTTTTTTGTATCTTGGCTAAAAAACCCCATTCAGTTCCTTCCTGCAAATTATCCAGGAGAAAGTATTCTGCTGTGTTTATACCCTGCCTCCCATTTCTCTGATCTTACTAATTTTGCAGTAGAGAGTGCATTCTATTCTTCAGACATATGGGGAAATTGTCGAGTTTTTCTTTTATATATGGGGTCTCCCTTTCCATTAAAGTGCAATAGGGAGATATGCAGGTCGCTTCTATTCCATTTAGGAAATTGTTGCTAATGTCTTTTCTCAAGACTTTTTTATGACAGTCGGCGTTACTACTACTGCTATCAAGAAAGCAGTTGGCATTCATGAGATTAACCAGATCTTATAGTCAGTATAAGAATAAAGCAGTGATAATATTAGATTTTTCTGTACTTTTCTCTGGAAGTGGGTTTTGTTTCATTAAATAAACAAACCCCCAAACCTAAGCTTCTTTATTTAGGCATAGCTTGGAATGACATAAAGCTAAAGCAGCCCGGTTCTTTTGTCCATACCATTTGAAGTCCTAACCTGGTAGCTCAGAATTACCTCAATTTCATTGAAGTAGATGGCACTAATTTGCTGCCTCCTCATTTCTGTCAACTTGAATACCTTTGTGCTTCATCTTCTCATACATGACTTGCACGGCAATTGCTTTAGTGGAAGCTCTCTGTTCTGGTCTGCATTCTGTTTTACTGTGGTATTTGTAATTGTTCTGGTATTGGATTTCTATTCAAATATGCCTCAGTCCTCCCTTCTCATATAACTATCTTCCAGCGATCAAGTCTGAAACCATGAAGAAATGAAATCTATCAGTAGTCTACCTGTCTATTTCAATCTGTTCACTCCTCAGTAATTGTTTCTGTAGGCATTTCTTGCACCTCCACTCAGCTCTCCAGGCAATCTAAGAAGAGTAAAAATACAAGCAAAGCAACAAGAGAAACTCTTCCATTTCCTGCTGGAAGCAGAATTAAATGCTTCAAGATAAGCTCCTCAAAATAAATGTTCTTCTTTTGTAATGAAAGATGGTCTAGATGTTGTTTTGCAGATTCCTTTTATAATAATACAGCTTGGTTGGGGTTCTTTGATTTATTTGTGGGGTTTTTTTAGTTCTGCGTTCTCAGTACTTTCTTCATAATTTTTCTGTGAGCAGGTGGTTGAAGGTAACCAGGGAACCTCCATTCTAGCTGCAGCGGCCACCGATCCCTGTAGAAACAAGTCACATGCAGCAGCTCTGGACTCCCTCCAGTAGATCTTACCCCAGTAGACACCACTGTTGCTACAACTGCTGTTTTTTACAGATCCTTCCTCAGACAGTAGGAGGTGATTTAACAGTCCCACTGTCCACACCTCAGGAAAGCCTTGGGGGGAGTCAGAGTAGCACAGTCTCATCACCACCAATCTTGGTTTTCTGAATGGAACCAGAGACTGATAGGCAACTCACAGGGGCCAAATAAATGCCATTATTCCTAAATCTCTCCTATCTATTTTTATGTAGGAGGCCTGGAAGCAGTTTTACTGCCCCTCCCTCTCCATGTTCCATATTCTATAGGTGGTTTTCTTCATGAGTAGCTCTTAGTACTCAGGTACCATCCTGCTCTGGCTGGGGAAAAGGCCGTGCTGGCACAGGGGTCTTGTCTGCTGGTCTCTTGTCCTAAAGCTACTGACTGGTGATTCTCACTAGCTTTCTGGCAAGCTAGATGTGATGAAAGTAAGAGTCTGGAAACTGTGTAGTCGTATTAGCGTGGCACCGTGCCGTCACTAAAATTTCTCATCAACAGGCAGGACATTCTGTGCTAACTCAGCTAGATAGCTTCCAGACCACAGCTGGCCTCCCTCCAGCCCTTCCCAAGTATGGACACAGCAGGGCTGTACCTGTCTCCTCTGTCTCCTCCCAAATATACAGGCATAGCCTTCACAGCCTCCTTTTTTTTTTTTTTTTGGCTTTTGTATTTTTTTGCCTGCCAAAGCTCGATGACAGGTTAAGTTTGGATTGCACCCAGTGTTGATGTGAATTGCTTATACCATATCCCAGCTGCTCTGTTGGGAAAACAAAGCATGCAAAATTAATAAAGGCAACTAAAAGCCGTGATTTTATCAGTCCTGGGAATCCTATCACTTGTGTGAAATAAAGTCTAAGTAAATATTGATTTTTATATAGCAAAATACTTTTTAACAACCCATTATTACGTAAAGTTATGGGCTTTTCTGATCCCCTAAGACAAAGAGATCACTCCATGGCTAAACAGATTAGCCTTGTCCATCTGTGCAATTATGGATCATAAAATACACCTGTGCAGTTTACTGAAAAGAAAATGAATACAATAATCAGCAACAGTCTGCATTCAGACCCCTGTTCAGGCAGCATCACCTGTTCAGTAAAGGAAAGACTATGCTGACATCCACTGACTGCAAAGTGTTTTGCTAAGTCAGGACTCGAGGAGTTAAGAGCACCACTCTTGTTCCCTGGATGTAAAATTTAACTGTCAGCCAGGAAATTAGATTATCTTTTCTGAGAGAAAGGCCAGCAGAAGCATCTGTCAACTCATACATCTTTACTTCTGTTTGGTTTTGCAGACAAGAGCACACCCTTTTCTATTTCCTCTAGTTTCAACGTTGCCAGAGGCTTAGAAAGCTGAACTGCTGCCACCCTTGCTACCCAATACAACCAGTTACT
>BJBW01008021.1:0-122051 GCA_004320125.1 Scolopax mira
GAGTGAAGTCCAAATAAATTAATTTGAACCTCGCAGTGAAGTCCTTTCTCCCCGTTTCGTCACAATATGGTAAATGTACCTTCAAAGGGATTCAGTGTATTTATAGAATGATCTCCATATTTAAAAGTGTACACTGTTGATCAAGCTGTGCCTTTCCAAAGATTCCTCAAGTGATGTATTTAAATGGTTTCTATAATTTCATCAGTGACTGATGGCAAACTGACTGAATTGAAACCATAGCTGCATGCATTTGCTGCATATAGTACTTGAACGAACATATTGTGATTCTATTGCAAAAATAACTTACAGCAAGAAAGCCTTCTGCATGTTTTCCATCAGAAGCCTCATTTGTGTGATTAATTATCTTCAGAAAATACACTAAAAATTGAGACTGCAAAGGATAATATTTTTTAAGTGCTCTGAAATACTGTTTAACGATATTTCTTTTTGATTAATTTCTCTAATCATAGTGATAATGCTTTAGCTTTATTAGTTAGTTAACCTGATAATATCTGTGAGTTTGGGTTTTACCCTTTATTAAGCACTGTTTTTTGCATTTGTTTGCTTTTTGCTTTGTATTGGTATTTGAGAACTTGTAACTTCCACATTACAGTCTCACAGTGTCTAAGCAAATCTAGTCAATTAACCTATAACTGAATAGTGATTCTCTGGGACACTCCTTCAGGTATATCCTAACAGAAACCAAACACTCAGAGCTAAATATCTTTTAAGAAGTGGAAATGATTCTGTGAATACATTTTGAATACAATGGGGATTTTCCAGTAAAGTAGAGCTATGGCAAACACTCCTGTGCTTCCCACTACCCAAACTATGGAGCTGCACATCTTTCTGGTGTACAAAAGTATCATAGAAGAGAGATATAGTAAAGTGATATAATAGAGAATATAATAGAGGATCTGATACTTGGTAGAAGAATATGCTTTTAAGACCTTAGTCAATGTATGAACATGACCAGAATCTGCATAGATGATTGCAGTAAAAAAAAAAAAAAAAAGGTCTTTTTTTGTATGTGTTATCCTTTGGATTATATCCAGGGCTTCTCTGGTATGTCTGATAGTTGTATCGCTGTGGTAAGGGAGATAAATTTGGTTAAATATATCTTTTTGTCTACTCTACAGAATAAGGGTATTCAAACGAGGAATAGAGTGGGCTCAGACTGTGCCTGTGAAACAGGCTTTGTGATCTGAAAATAAGTATTCCTCTCTTAAATCTCACTGGACCATCTACTCCAAGGTGAATACTCTGACAGAATCTTATTTGTAAAATTTATGAGCATGTAGAACTATTTTAACCAAGAACAGCCAGCTAGTTCAATAATGATTAAGTAACCAATGATGATAAGTTCCTGACTGTATAATGAAATATCACTGCAACAGAACAGAACAGAAGCCATGTATTGCTTAGCAATTGTAAATATGGTGCTGGATACCCCAGACTTTGCTCAGAGAAAACTCCAACTCTAAATACCAATATGTACTAAGGCTGCATTTAAAATGAGACTCAGGAACAGAAACAAGAGGAAGAGGATCTGAAAATCAGTCTGGTTTTTGACACATTTGGCTAATTGATGCTTGGATTCCTGCAATATCAACTAATGCAAAAGGTACATTGATTAATCAATGGTTTTCTCATCGCCAGACAGCTGCAAGCTTCCTCTGTGGTTCTCCACTGGCCAAGGAGTAAGAATTCCCACTATATCTCTTTCCACTGGAATGATAACTAACCTCATCTGTTCTTCTCTCTTTGTCCCCCCACAGCCCTGCTAACTTATCTTAATGAAACTCTCAGCAACGTTTTCTTTGAGATTTCAGCCACTAACAAAGCTCTGTGGAGAGAATATGGAGGGATATACAAACACCTTGAATACACAAAGGTTGGTGCAAGCCCAAAGACAATATACTTACATTCTCCATGTACGAAACAGACAACAGCGTAAGACTAAAATTATGAGAACTTAAATATGTCTTTGTGAGTGTGTTCAAGACAAGCATGAACTGAGCACTGTCCTATTAGAGAGAAATGCAAGCTAAAAAATGCATGCACTAATCTCTGTCATGTCTTCTTTCTTTCCTTCTTTCTCTTTGTGTCTCTTTCTGAACGTGTAATGTGGAACACGTGTATGTTTGATGACTTTTGTTCTCCAGCTCCGTAACAGCAGGAACAGCGTATATGAGCATTTAAATATTCCACATTAGTATTTAAGTCCAAATCTGAATACCTATCTACGGTTTGGACCCCTGCTGCTTAAAGCTATTTGCACTCAGATCAAATTGTGACCCCCGGAAATGGAAGTATTTATGTTGAAAAAGAACTGAATAAAATATTTATAAAGCTATTGTTAGAAACTAGAAAAATTACGATATAAATATGACTACACTGTATAAATCTGATAAAATCTATACAATCTATGTTTCTTTAAAGAAACCCAAAATGATTTTGTTTCTGAAGTACACATAAAGAGGATTTCAATAACACTGTATTTTCAGACTTTATTGTTAAGGGATACTAGGAAAGCTTTTCCCTGGTTGTAAGATTTTCTTTATAAAAGCATTATTTCAGATAAAGTAAGCTTGGCTCATTCAAAGTCTCCATAAGGGACAGATGCATTTTGAATGACATTTTGAATGTTTTTGATTATCTAGAGGAATGATATCCCAGTTTATGAGATCCCAGTGTGGCTTTATTTTCTGGACAACTCAGTTATTCTCTCATCCTCTGACCTTATTACGATATTGTTTTTCCCTTTTCTTCACTACGCCATTGTGTGAGAAAGCTCTGTACAAATTTGATACCAGTTCTGTTGATCTAGTTCACGTACAGTATCTGCAAATTAGTCAACTTCACAAGGCATAAAAACAACAATTTATTTTCCCTTATACCTTAGTTCTTATTTTTGTACAAGATAATCCATGTGCTATGAGTTCCCCTACAGTAAATTTAAAAAAAAAAAAATTAAAATCCATTTTACCTACATCAACTATAGGATAAAATTTTTGTTTCCTGGGTAGGCTTGTATTTTTTCACATAATGTAACAATTTAAATACAGATGGCCAAGAAGAAAGAATATTTCTTCTCTTACATTGTACACAGTGATGGTTAGATGTGTGTGAGTCTCTTCTGGTCAGGAAGCATTCAGTAGGTTCAGATGGATGAACTGTTTCTTTCCATAACTTTTTCATGATAAAATGAGTGTAAGTTTTAAATAATTGTAGATGCTAATATGTCTGCAAGTAAATACTTGCTAAATTAGAGATATCCATGACATGAATTGGTTAGATTAAAATACACTACTATTACTGTATTAGGGAAAAAATTTAGTCTAATGGGCTGCCTTGATTTAGATTAAAAGGAATTCAAATTGTTATGACTTCTCCGTATTTGCCTATTGGAATATTTCTACAGCATGCAATGATGTAGGCCAACAGTAAATCCACATTGTTCATAAAAACTAAGGAAATAAAATATAAAACATGACTGAGGTATGTGCCAGAGCTACCACAAACCTGAAGTTGGTTTTGAGTTCTTCTGATTTAGGTATCTGTTACTGCTTGTAGCTGTATTTAAAGTCCTCTTCTAGGCCAACATCTTCTCTAGCAAACATTCCATATATTTTAAGGCTACATTATACATCCTGATGTTGAGGTTCCTTAGTCTACAGATCACTGAAACTACTATGGAGATAACTCTACATTCATTATACTTAATTTCAGAACTTCATAAAACATGTGAAACTACTCAAAGTTTGATGGGTTTTGATTTTCTGCTTTTACTGTGGCATATAACGGCTTTGTGTATGTATAAATACGTAGTATATATATTTACATGTATGCATGGAAACAATTCTACAGTTTCAATATGACAGATCTACATCAGAACTTGAGATGCATATTTAGCATCTTCAAAATTACTTTTTCTTTCATGTTTAAGATATACTTATTTTCTATTTTTAAAGGCTTGCTGATTACAGGTAAACCTCAATATTTTAACGCACAAGTAATATTATTTGAATGGAAATAAATAAATAAATGAAAATGCCCGTGGATCAACTCTTACTTGGCAGTTGAAAAAGTGTGACTGTCTACTCATTGCTTTTGCTTGTTTTTTCTCAATTTTCTGCAGTGACTCTGGCAGATGAGCATCTCTTATCTGAAAGGGCAAAGAGATGTATTAGAGCCTATTCAATTTTTTTTTCTCCACCTCCTCTTCAGAAAGTCATGTGGAAAATCTAAAGGTACCTTTATACCTTTAGAATTTATAATCTAGCAGAATGTAACCAACTGCCCTTCCCTGAAGACACAAGTTGTCCTTTCCACCCCCCTCAATGGCCATGTTTGTAACCAGAGCCTGATTGAATGCAGACATTCTTCAAGAATAAACAGAAATCCTATTCCTCTTTGCAGCTGAATTGAGAAAGAAGTGGACTGGTCAATCCACAGTTCAGCAGCTGCGTTAATATCCTCTTCAACGCCGGTGACCAAATTTATAGGCAATGCTTTATTCTGGGGCTAAGCATTAAGCAAGTAACAGTTACCTTCTGATCTTTAAGTATTATTTTGCACTGGGTGGTGATGGTTTATTGTGAACTCAGCGAGAAAGGTGCCTAGACTCTGTAATGTTATTTATTAGAGCTAACACTATAAGAGAATAGCATTGATAATCTTATGCCTCCTCAGGTGCTGGGAGCCGCCAGCTCCAAAGGGGCTCTGGCTCCCGTGCAACACACTACGCAGTCCCTGTCCATAGCACAGCTTCCCTCCTTTCAGTCTTTCAAACTTTTACAGGATTCTCTAACATTGAAACAACTCTGTTTCTCATGAAACAAAAATGATGTTTTCATGAAAATGCCTTGCTGCTCTGCTTGCTGAAGGCAAGGCTACTCGGGTGGTGCAATCACGGGTAGCAAGCGGAGCCGCCAGCAGGTTCCTCCATTACAGAGAGCCAGCTGAGCTCTGCCTGAACCCACCAGACTTGTGGGACACAGCACACACCGAAACGGGCACAAAACAAGCCCAGGCCTTCCTTGGGTTACCTGTTGCTGCATCACAATCACCTCAATGTAGAAGAGTCATCTGCCCAGGACCACTACAAGTATCCACGTGCTTATAAGCAGTTTACCACGCAGCTATCTCTTGCTACAAAGATATCATAACAGGTTCTCCTACGTATAGACTTCTTGCAGAAAACCATGATTCTAGAAAATAGCACCTAACTATGATTAATATCCTATGGCCATATATTTATACAAAATGGAATTGTGCTACCATTGTTCATCCTAGACACAGCATTTCTTTCCAGGCATTTCATTCATTCCATGTCTTTTTGACAATCTTCAGCTCTTGCTCATTCCTTCTGTGGAACTGCTCATATGTGGTATGATGAACACTGTGGGATGAAGAAGAAGATATGCTAAGAACAGAGGGGAGAGATACACAGAAAATTTTCCAGTAGACCAAAAGCCAGGTATGTTTTTCAGTGATCCCAGACACAGCTGTAAGAAAAGCTATTATTCTACTAAGCTAAGAAGTCAACTCTTGAGGAATTTCAAGACAGTCTTGATGAGATAGCCTTCTCTATAACCTTGCCTTGGTGGTTTTACCACAAGAAGAGGGAACTTAACCTTCACAAAGACTTGACAAGTAAGATGCAGCGGGGCTGAATACAATTGACAGTACTAAACCTATTGTGAATACATTAGTATTTTCAGCAGGTCCCTCATATGTCAGGAGGATGATGACAACTACCTCAGGCACTGACAATCTAAATTATACAGACAATGCAGCTGAAAAATTTAATGTCTTAGGTAAACCAAGGGAGGTCAAAACTCAGCATGGTGAGGATGTTATCTTACATGGCTGGTAGACTTCATGGAAGAAGTTAAGTTTATGTATGGGTTGCCTCCTCTAATTCTGAATTCTCAGAGCTTATGAATAATTGTTTATCTGCTAACAGCCTGTAGGGATTTGGTAAAATAGCTACAGCATAAAACTGAAAAATAATTGAAATAAATAAAGTACTACCTGGCACTATCCCTGTTTATTCTATGCATCTGATATTAACATTCTGATGTCTTACGCTTGCAACACATAATAAGAAATGAAAATGTCATAAAATCAATACCTCCTAACAGCAGAGGGAAATGTCACAAATTATCCCATTCTCATTATAGTTTTCAGACAGTAATTTCACAAGCCTCCAAGGGATTAGGAAAGCTGAGTGTATTTCTGCTCTACCCTCAGATGTCAGTTTTATTGTACATGATCTAGGCAGTGAAGGTTCTCTGCTCAGGAAGAAGTTAGAAATCAATTGTTTTCTCTACAAGACTCTTTTGTGAGGCTGTTAGCTGCCTCTGTAAGTGTGAAACTCCAAATTCCGTGACCCTGCTTAAATTACTTTGAAATACAAAATTACACTCTAACCCCTTAAGTGGTACAGAAGCGTGCTGTATGCACATACAGAATGTAGGGCTGTGTTGCTAATGAATAAAATTTGCACGTTCCAAAGAAAAGACATGAATTAACTATATATAGCAGATCTCATAACTCTTCCATATTTTCCTAGGAGCGCTTTTTTAAAAAATACATTTTATTTTAACTAGGGATTAAAGTCTGATTGACACTGCCTAGATAAAAATGAGCCTGGAAGAACTGGTCTGTCATGATTCCAACGATGGCATTTGCAAATCTAGTACCGCTGCTGCGGTAGTGGATGCTCCAGCTAGATCAAAGTGAAGCTCAGACCTGTGGTGTCTCCTGAGCATAAATTTTACCAAGTTGATTCACTTGCTGTCTCACTACTGATCCTAATCCTCTGATCAATCATTCTGCATACATGTCAGCTTTTATGCTGCATACATGTCGGTATTCAAACTTCTTTGGAGGCAATCAGGCACAGAATACCTTGAATCCCAGGGTCTGCTGTCACAGACAATATGGAAGGACGAACTCCCCTGTATCACTTGGCTTAAACAACAAGGACTTACTTCATGTAGTAGATAATAAAAACAGATGCAGCCATTCATTTCACATGAGCCAGAACCCCAAGATATTTTATATAATATTAAGAAATCTTAGGGAAGACATTCTGTGGGAGTCAAACAGATGCCATGAGATGCTACACACATCAACGATTCTTTCACTCAGAAAGGTGAATTGCACCAATCAGAAACGGAACCAAAACCACACAAAACCCCACCATCATCAACAAGGAAACCCACACTTTGGGGATAGTTCTAATTACACCTATACATAAACTTCATTGCAGTGGTTCAGAAAAGTATAATACCTTTTGACTAAACTTCAAGAAATCAAAATGAGTGAAATGTCTTTCCTTGTGAAATGCCTCCAGCTATGATGCAGAGATTCTCTTTATTTAGCTAATTTAGTACTTACAGATTGTAGGACTCTGAAAGTTCAGATGGTTGCATAGTGTTAAAATAATTTCGATGGGATCAAAGATTCTATGTAAGGGAAAGGCTCAGTGGGTTACTACAGAGACAATTCACACGGTTCATCTGAGACCTCTAAATAGCTCTGAAGCTCAATAAAGCATACTATTTATTTGAAAATCCCAGATTCCAAATAAAGGATTTATTAATAAAATATACACTGGATTATACAAAATATATATCTAGCATACATGGATATGTCTCTGCTCAGAAGTTTAAATGTAGAAGAAGCAAAGGAAATCTAATAAAATAATATTCCTCTGTATTTAATATGCTCTTTTGTTAGCACAGAATATTGAAGAACCAAATTCTAATCTCAGTCCACCCACTCTGGAAGCACTTAGATGAAAAAGATGAGCACAGTCAATATCCTGGACCTTACCTGTAAGAAACTCCCAGTGGGCTGAAATAGCTGACCCACCCACCCACCCACTCCAAATAAGAAACAGGATTTTTTTCATTAAAAATCTGAAAAATATATTCATCAATCATTTCTGACATTATTCACTTAGAACATATGAAAGAGAAACACGTTAACTAAGATAACTATAGTAGTGAGCTGAATCACTTGCAAGAAAAATATCAGATGACAATGACAGCTGTTATAACTAAATTAATCTTATTTACAAACAAAAATAACTCACCAGCTAAGGAAAAAAAATATTTGGTTTTATTTCCTTTAGAGGAAACACTGGAGGAAAAACTCCTTTCCTTTCAAGTTTACATCTTTCTTTTTTATTGGTTCCAGATCACTCCCTCTTGTTTCTATTTCCACATGAGTTTTCTTCAGACATGTTTGTTTGCAAGGATTTATGTGCCTATATATATATATATATATACGCACACAAAAGGTCAGTAAGTACGCTTGAATAGAAGAGACCTGTGTATGTTCCTCTGGAAGATGATTCTACAAGTTATTGAAATCAGTCTAGGAGAGCACTCCACTTTCAGTTCCATCTTTTTATGGAGATACATACTAGGAGGCATTTCCTCTATCAACATTTTTATGATTAATAAAAGGCCATTTTGCACAAAGAAGAAAAGGATACAAACAATCTCACTCATTATGGATATCTCCCTTACATGCAGGTGTGTGAAATCTAGGCCATAACACAATTTTGCCATTGGCTTTAATTTCACCTGGTATCCCACTGTTTACACGGCTTGAGAAGCCAGTCTTCTTGATGCTATTAGAAGGATATGGCACATAACAGAGCTGCCCTGCATTACAACGACATTCATATGACATGAATTCCTTCTGAGTGTGGCAGAGCTACCTCAGGGCAACTCTGCTGCATCCTTAAGGAATGTTGGATATATTTTTTTTCCTCTTTCATCTAAGGGTTTGGGTTGGTTGGGTGGTTTTGATTTTTTTTTTTTTTTTTCCTCAAGCACTTGGCAGCATATCAACTTCAGAAATCATACATTTTCTGTGACCTTTAGATTCTAAACTAAGTAAAGTTTGGATTTCCTGGTTTCCTCATTTCTCTGTATTAGTTTCTTTCCCTTCTTCTGATTGCATTAATGCTATTACAGTTTTCCTTTCACACTATAACCCCAGGATTTATCAAATTAAATGTCATTTGGAGAGTTTGGGATTTGAGTTTGAATCTTGGTGTTGATGTTCTGAAAGTATTCCAGCTGAATGCTGGCTTATTAATCCTTATCAATCATTTAAATCTTATCTATACCAACCAGTTAATGAACAACAAGGCCCATCATTTGAATGATGCACACCATAACAGTAAGGTAAATGTAACTTCCTCAAAGTAGGAGGACTTGATGGCTCAATTATATCCTGAAGAGTGACTTTGTTTTCTTTGAGCTATCTTTTGAACATGACTCCTGCTGCACACTAAAAATATAAAATCAGTGTTGTTATTTTCAACATGACCAACAACTGTAGAACATGGACTGGCTGTGCAATTATGTCAATACTCTGCAGTGACCTTGAATTTTAATAGGGCAGCTGCCAGAAAAAGGAATCTTTAATTTCATTGACTCATTAAGCTAAACTAATTTTTAACAAAAATAATCATGAGTGAATCACCATATGGTCTTGGATTTTAGGAGACTGAGGAGATTTTTAAATATGCAGAGTTCAGAGCTGTTCTTTTGATCTAGAATGTTTTCAATGTTTCCCTTTAAATTATATTTACAATCCAGTTGAACATGAAGTTTTGAAAAAGCAGGCAAAAACAGGCAAAGAGATGAATGATGCTGGGAGTTGCATCCTGCATGCTGGATATTAGTAGTAATGTTAGTCATTTAACTTTGACATAATTTAGAAATCAGTAGATGAAAAAAATAATATTAAAATGAAAAAGGTAAAGCCATAAAATTTTTGAGACTGCAGAAATAATTTTGATTTTCTTTTATTTTGACTTTCATACTGACCATGTTTCCATATTGCATCCTGAATGTAAGTTTTAGAGTTATTGAATATCATACAGTGATTCAGAATGGAAAGGAGATGAGCAACAGAATCTGCTGAGAGAGAGAAACAAAATCTTGGTAGGAAGAAAATCCAGACCAATAAAGGCACCATCTGTTCTCTTACAGTTCTTACATTCATCACTAAACAAGGTACAGATGCACCAATCACATCATGCAGAATATAGAGAAATGGGTAGCCTTTGACCCAAACCAGGGTTTTTCCCTGTGTCCAATCCCTCCTTTTTCTATTCTACCCATCCTCCTATAAGTCTTTTAGAAACACATAAATAGACCTACCATATTTAAGACTGCTGTAAGATTATTGATTTCTGTTAACTAAATTAATTTAGGTAATGGTGGTAAAACTCAAGCTATAATTTAAATTATAAACATAAAGTGTGGTATAGACAGAATTTCAAACATCCATCTTCCTCTTCTGCCTTTACTGTCTGCCTTATCTCTTCTTTTGCTTACATTAATTTGTATCATAAGCAACTATATTGTATCAACTCCTGGGATCACATCCATTATAAGGCATTCAATCCTTTTGGGCGTGTTAGAGATCCCTATTGTGAGTTCTATTCTTGCACTTATCCTTTTTTCCATCCAAAGATGACTTAATTAGCGATTTGTGATCAGCAGTTTCCTGAAAGCCAGCCACAGTGCTCTTTTAAAGGAATACCAAATATGTAACTTCTTAGATGTTAAATTTTGTATTACTGTTGATGTCTTAAGGGAAACATAAATCCAGATCCTATTGCATCCCTAATCATAATGATTGCTGATTACAATCTGCCTCTGAACTTTATTTTCTGGGACTGTTTCTGCTCTTATTCTAAGACATTTCATTGTACATCTCATGAGAAATATCAGCAAGATCTATATGTCACTTCCCAAAGAAAACTCTTGAAGACCTTTTTATAAGGCAGTGCTTCACTAACACAGACATCTGTGCTAATCAGTGCTGAACTTTAGAAGAACTGATTTGTTTTGTTTAATACAAACCCCTGTGGTTTGGGAAGGCTCAGCCTTTACAGACTTAGTTTGCACACTCTTTGTTTCTTTGAAGGAATCTGTAAGACTGCCCCTTGATCTCTTGCTTCTTGTTATGATCACTAAAAGTTTTCCAGAGTGCATTGCAAGTCATGTTGCTGACTGATTTCTGCATAAAACAAAATTGTGGTGAGTTTGACTGTGAAAAAGAGAATAGGTGATAAAGAGAATATTATCTTGTGGTAGATGGTAAGAAGATATGTCAACTTCAAAGATTAAATCAAGATCATTATGTGAGCTTCTTTTGTTAAATAAATGATGTTTAGAAGAACAGAAATGGGAAACAGAATTTAAAAGCAGGTATTATAAAAACACAGTAATTTGTTACAGAAATATACTATATATATCTGTATATTATTTATTTCTTTAAAAACTGAAACCAGTATTTTGGCAAAATAGATTGCACCTTCTATATTGTGCAGATTAATGGTCTTAGCCACAGCTTCTTTTATCTACCTTTATCCTCACCCGTCAACATCTTTGCCTTTTTTTTCCTCAGAAGCTATAGATTTCAACTAAATGGACTGACTATACTGCTTTCCTTTAGGTCCCTTTTAAGGATTGGAAGGGGCTCTAAGGTCTGATTTCTGATGCTGTTAATCTCTCATGTATTTATACACATACTTACATATAGAAATATATATAAAATTACAATAGTCCTATACAACTCAGTTTACATCTGCTGGAGTATTTGCAGGGGTTACTTTGATTTTTGTTTGCTTGTTTTGGTTTGTCTGTCTGTTTGTTTTAAGGACATTGCTTGCAATTTCAATTCTAACAAAGACAATACAAAGGCCTGGAAACTAAACAGGTTGAATGGTTGAGATAAAGTCTCAGTAGTACTTAAACACAGAGCATTGGGTATAAAGCACATTCAAGAGATGGAGAATTCCTGGCAATGGAATTAGAAGTCATAAAATATACCACTCTCTCCATTAAAGAATCCCATTAGATCTCTAGTAGGACACACAAGTCATGATGATCCAGCCTGTTTTCCAAAGATAATCTATTCAGATGTCCAATATTGTCAAATGCATTTTTTCTTTCCATTTGATCCAGCTCTTCTCTAATGGAAATAGCAACTGGCTCCTTACCACTTTCCAGTTTTGCCATGGGCCAAGCTTTCTTCCTTATTCTGGGTGAAGCATCCCAGGTACCCATAGTCCATCCAAATTTCTTTTCTGGCAATGACTGGCAAAGATGTGATTGTTGGGAGACTCATAACTATGGTAATTATTTTACTGTATGTTTTGATATATTTCTTCTGTTTGGAACTAAACCAAAACATCGTTTGCAGTCAAGGAACACTTACTAGCTAATCACTTTACAATTACAAAGTATGCTATTACCACTTATTTGGGCTTCACACTAGTTGGAAAGACAGAAGAAACAGGAATAAACTGTCCTAAGACATGTGGTACATGAAGTCACCACTTTCAACTAATTTTGAACACTGTTGTTTTTCCTCTTGATAATTTTTTAATCTTGGAACTGATGTGGCTAATAGATGAGGAGAAATCCCTTTCTTACCCATCATGACAAGCTCTGACTGTTCTGATAGCACTTCTTGTCATGGCACAATGCTGCTTCAGCCACACTCATTAACTTGGACACAGACTGACGAGGTTTTCCAGTTCTAGAGCTAATGCAGCCTGTGGTAGCTTTGTGATCCCTGTATTTCATATAGAAATATTAACCAAGAGCTTTGACCTCTATAGAGACACTGAAATTTTTCTGAACTGGAACAAAGCAGCTGCCACAAAACCTGAGAGCACTTCAATAAGAAAAAAAAATATCTGAGATAGTGGAAAGAAAATCCTAAATGCTTCTCAACATGTCAGAAAGAGAGGGAAAAAAATCAGAAAAAAGATTTATTCATTGCTGGTACAATTTATTAATTACAGTTCTAAGCTGACAGTGCTGCCTGTGGGAATTATAATGATTCCTTAGAACTGACAACAGGGAGAAGCAAACAAAAGAAGTTCACAATTTTTAAGAGAGGAGCTTGTTTTAAGAATATATTCTCATGTTTTGTAATGATTTATGTTGAACCCAACGAATTCAGATGCATGTATATTTATAAAAGGTACAAATATTTTCTCAAAGTTTCAGGTCAAAGATTGAACATGAAGAAGGGCAGCATATCCACATGGTTCTTATAACAAAGCTTATTAACTAATAGGAAGCCTAACTAAACAAGTATGTATTAAGCATATGTACCTTGCTGTAAATACAAATATAAAGGAAAAAAAATAGAAATATCAAATAATAGAGGAATACTCCGTCTGGGCACTGCAATATTTGATCTTCATGTATGTTAAGAGAAACATTTCTTTATGCATTCATTTTAAAAAGGAAATATAAAATCGGTATTTAAAATTCCAACAGTAAACAGGACTCCAAGACACTAAAGAGATAGCTGTGCAAGCTACAGTATGGGGAAAGGAAGGTAGGAATACAATTCACTTAACCATACTGACAACAATAACAAAAATTTTTTTTATGCCGAGTCTTGTACTATCTAGAAGGATGACAATCTCCCCGGTTAATTTTGTCCTTTTATTACATTTCTTTCCCCTCACAGAAGGTCCTGAGCTATCATTCCAGCTGACCAACTGCTTGATGTTCCGTATCAGAACTTGTAGCAGCCCCCAAATAACTTTGATCAATCAATGTAAAACATGACCAAATATCAATTACTGCATTTATCCAGCCTAAAATGTGCAAAGCTCTAAAAAAAAAAAAAGATTGTACTTTACCAGTATTATTGATGTCTTGTTTCAGAGTTCTCAAAGGCTAATGCAGTTATTTTAAAAACAGATTTAATTCTTCTACACAATACCACATCATTTAAAACGTCCTAGCTTTATGTTTCTGGAAAATAAATTCACCTTAAATATATGCCTAAAAATATGCCCTCAATCACTTTAAAATTATTTTAAGAAGCATCTTGAAAAGTAGGTTATAAGATACCAGATTTCATATTAGAACAAAATCAAACCAAACCCCAGAAGTACAACAAAAATCAAAACAGGAATACACAAGCCTGTACGCAGATAAGGTTCAGCAGAGCAAAGCTTAATCTAAAGAAATATGTTTACTCTGACAGTCTCTTTCTTCCCTTGCTATTTTTCCTTCTTTCTTCTATTTTTCTATTATTTTAGAAACTCTATCTTCCCCAGTCTTGTCATAAAAATCACTCAAATATCAAAGCTGTATTTCTATGCCAACATATTGTTGTCTAGTTATATTTTGCACCTCTCCATATGACAGCTTGTTTGTATTTCATCATTATTAAAAATGTAATAAAATTTTAAAATAACTTTTTTAATTAGGAAAATGGATTGTTGCTAAAATTAGGTATAGCATTTAATTGTATTTGATACTCAAAAATCTCCTAAAGTTAGCACCGCTGTGCACTGATATTGGCAAGTGGAAAAGGAATCACCTCTTTTCACCTTTGTACTAATTATCTTGCTCAATGCTCTCGAATCTCTGGATTTTGAATTGTTTTGTATTTTATTTGGTACAGGTAATTAGTAGTATAATTTTAGCCTGATTTCTTTTCAATGTTTGCTAAAAATTCTAGGGAAAATACATGCCAAAAAAAGTGTTCCTTAAAACCAGGCAATTTCTGTTAGGTAGTTATCCTGAATAAATATCCTAAACTATTCAGAACTTGGTATATGCTGGATGTGGCTGCATCTAACTGAAGATGAAGGGCACAGACTGAAGTAAACCACTGACAAAATGCAACAGACTGTTCAGCAGAAGGATTTTTTTTTTTTTCTCTGATGCAAGATATGTAAGGGCAAGTTGCGTGAATTTTTCTTGAATTGAGGAAAACAGTGGAAGGTGAAGCAGCTGGAATTCTCTATGCCGGCATACTCCTGAATACCACCTACTGCAGCAAGCCAAATTCTTCCTGGCTTGTTACCCTTGAACAATACACAAAACAACTGTAAAATTGGAAATTCTACAGTGTGTAACAGGTGTACATTTGAAACATTTATCTACATGTGCCAGGGATTTGAGTTGAGACAGACTGATAGTTTCTTAAGAGTATTTTTTTCTGTTTGTGAAATATTCACAGAAATCATGTCAATTTTGAAACAACTCATCCTTACGCAAAATTATTCAACAAAAAAAATGTTAGGCTTATTCTGTTTGGTGCATCTGATTGAGTAGGTAATGTTGGCTGTGAAAGAACCACACCATGTGTTAAAAAAAAAAGAAAGGCCATAAAGGAGCATTTGAAGTGTGACTTAGTTTGCTTTTAGGTAATTTAATTGTAATTCTTAAAACTATGCTCAGCAGCACATTAGCTCTCTAGATATGTCTAGTTCATAAGTCGTTTCCCTAAGAAACTACAGTTCTGCTCCTGTAGACACCTAAAAATATCTGTCAGGTAAGCACTTAGCTTTTGCCAAATCCTTTCAAGATACAGTCAGTTTGGCGCTGGTGTTTCTAACCCAGCATGGGGCCAAATGGCAGCATGTGCACTACTGCTACTTTTTGGGGGTCTGACTTTGCTGAAAAAAGTGACTGTCTTCTAGTTGAGTTGTAGTTTGAACTGAATCTCAATTCTTACCTTTGCCTAGGAGAAGTCAAACCTGTATCTTTCAATAACAGGAAAAAAATAAATGTGAAAGATTTGCTCGTGATACCTGCTTTCACACACATGTTTTCTTCCCGAGTTGAAAAATATTTTTGCATCCAAAGAAAAGCAAGGCAAATACTGTTGCCACAAACAGTGTGTATAGCATTTGCAGAAGAGCTAAAGGTACCTGATGAGTGTTCTTATCACAGACTGAAGGGGGGAGCAGAAAGACTGTGCTAAGACGTAGCCTAAGATGCTCTGTTCCACATGTAACTTTGAAACTCTTGAAAAAACGCAGGCACAAATTCACAGTATCCTGAACACATTTCAAGAGAATGATAAATTTGGCGTGCAGGCAGAAATTAGAAACACACCTTTATGAACAACCCATAAAGACTACTGAAATACAGTAGTCTGCATTTCTGTAGTCTGTACTCCATTAACTGTGGTAGACCTTTAAGTCTTGCCCTTGAAAATTCATAGTGGACTTGTATGAGGAGTCATTAGTTTATTAGTCCACAGCCTAGTATCTAAGAGAAATCATTAGGTAAACTGACTTTCTATGCTTTTCAAAACCTAAAGAAAACAACTTCTCATAAACAATTCAGCAAGAACAGAATATTTTGCCATTTCCTCAAGTTACCAACTGACCAAAATGACACTCCATGACTTTTTTAACACATCTCTCAATTCTGGTGTCTACGAAAATAACAGATAAGACGCATGTATATTTTTCAGAAACTGAATCCTTTTGATAAGGTCACATACTGAACACAGGAAATTGAAAACCCTGTGGAGGAAAAGTATGTACCGATTCCTGTGTAGGTTTTGGTGTTTCATGGTTTGGTTTTTTTTCATTTCTCAATTGATTTAGCTTTCTCCTAATACTGTATTCTTGAAAATATAACCTTTTTCTTTAGAGTTCTTACTGTTTTAATTGTTTGATATTTTATAAACCATACTTTGACTTGTTTCATCTGATGTTCAAATTCAAATAGAGAAAACAGAAGGGTCTGGGCCATATAATGCCTCTGGTATAAAATATGCTCATTTCTAAAATTAAACAAGCTTTAGAATTATAGTTTTCTCCAAGGTTTATTGACTTAGCCTTATTGTTTCACTGCTTTTTGCCTTCACTCCTTAAAAAAAACCTACTCTCTGCTGTGATAGGACTTCAGTCTTCTGCAGAACGGATTTGCTAGACATATTCTGCAAAACCATTTATATTTATCAAATATACTTAGTGATTATAAATGAGCATCTTTCACTTACGAAGAACGATGGATTTTTCCAAAATAGTAATGGCTGAGTGGATAGATATTTTTGTCAGTAATATTTCAGACACATTTTTTGTTATAACAAATATAAACTCATGAACTCAAACATATTTGAACAGGTATTAGTTACCAAAGACATAAGAATATACAGTTTGTACAGCAAAACAAGTTAGACAAATAATCATAAATAATTTAAGACTTTTAATTTTCAACTGAGTGCTTGCTTTTCCTTTTACTTCTATAAATGTAAAATAATGTCTTTATGAAATGGGATATAATCTTTACATCTTGGAAACAGGCTTAGAGAATGATGATCTGATATTCTTTTCTAACATCTAAAGAGACTGTAAGAAACCTAGCATATCCCACATCCCTTTTACTAAATGTCCATAAATGTCTTTTATTAAATGTCCATTTCTTGCCTCTCCCCATAGTCCTGTACAAGGAGTATGAACAAACAAAAAGGCTATTTATAATGGATGATATCAAGTTATGATCAATACTCATGTAAAATTTAGTATCTGATTTAAATCAGTTTGATACAATGCAAAAAAGGTGAATAATACATGAAGTTCTTCCTCCATGAGTGCTGCTTCACACCATTTCAGATGTAAAGGGTGTTCATTTAAAACATAACCCACAACTATTGTAAGATATTTCAGCCTTAAGGAGTTTGCATAAACCTAGAAGCCAACTACCCCAGAAGCATGGTTAAAAGGAGTAATTAGAATCTCACACCAAACCACCTTCCGGAAAGAAAACTGCTTATGCTCTTCAATGATAAAACTTTGACAGGAGTGGTTTTAAATATATAGCATGGGGACAGGCAGTACTGAGCACAATAAGCACGTTATCCTGCCGGTTCTGAAATTATTAATGAGCTGCAGGACTCAGTCCTTTATTGAATTAACTAAAATTAATCAAATTTGCCTGACTCCAGCAAAAATGTAGCCAATAGCTGGATGGGCACAGTTGTTCATTGCTTTGAGGTGCTGATTATTGGATTTTCTAGTCCTTTAGGACGTTCATTTTACACAATCTTAGTCAACTAACCATTAGAGGGTTTTTTTAGGTCTTTGTCGGACTTTTCTGTAGTTACTGAAGAGACATAAAGATCTCTAGAAGCTACTTTTTCCTCTCTGCATTAGATTTTTAATTTAATTTATCCTGTGGGATGAATTATCTTCTAAATGTTCTTCACATGTCAGCATTAGATATTGACAGGCAGCTTAGACAACTGTCTCAAACTGCAGTTTAGATGGTTTGTATTAGGAGAGATAATCTGCCTGCTGAAGAGTGTTGGAGATCTGCTGTGGAAAAAAAATGAATTTGTGGAGATATTTAAAAACAAGCTTTTGTAACACTTGAATGTTAAAAAAAAAATTGCATTCCACATAAATCCCACCATATTCATACAATGTTATCTGTAAAATTACAGTCATTTTTTTTAACTTTTCACATTTCTTTATAAATTTGAAATACATAGGAAGTAAAAATAAAATGAGACAATTAATAAGGGACCTAGTCTTAAGATGCTGCATTTGAGACAGCTACTCAAGTAGTCACAGAGGCTGCATGTCAGAAAATATATCCTGTAAGTGGTTTTCAGGTTAGACAGAATAAGTCAATTTTATCCTTTCAATATAATGCTATTTCTTCCAATAATGATAGCTGTAGCAACTTTTCTCTTCAATTCTGTTATTGAAGGTGGATTAAGATATTTCTAATGTCATAAAAGTACTCTTTGAGAAAGAGTGATGGTTATTAAAAAACTGCTCTAAAATTAGATGATTCAAAGGTGTCAGGATTCATGCCTAACAGAAAAGTTTAGCAGGTAATGACTGGGGGACACAGAGCTACTACTAGTCTAAACATCTCTTCAAATGGTAGCAATTTTCTTTGAGGACAGAGAAAAAAAATAATCATGGGACAAAACCACCAAAGAATATTGACCTTCAGCTCTCTGCCAGGTTTGGCTGAATGGATGAATATAGTCTAGCAAGGTTTAACAGTATCTTACAATCCATCTTATTTGCCATAAGGAGGACAGTGGAGAGTTTTTAAATTACCATTTTACCAAATTTTATACTTGTAATCAAAGACAGTTGTTTATTTCTTTTTTTTTTTTTTTTTTTTTTTAATAGAGGGCTATCAACCTAGAACTACCAACACTGCTTTATAAAAAGGCAGCTACCAGACTTCAAACAGCATGATACAGGAAGAAAGTACAGAAGGACTATCCTTCAGAGGTACTCTGAGCTGAAGATAGATTAAGTTAGAGAGATATGTTAAGTCAGTTCCTATCCAGAAAGCCAGTTCTATTCTAGAGCTTTGAAATACAGTATAGGAGGTCCTATTCTTTTCTACATAGCCAAAAGAAGATATATACTTCCTCAGCAAGGTAAAAAATGAGGAGCAGATGAAAGCTAATTTAGCAACCAAGAAGCTTTTTGTTGCATAAACAAACCATTATCTCTCCTAGAACAAAAGCCATGCAAAGAGAAATAAAGAATTTTAAAAAGAGTAACCAGTTTGTGGTAAGAACCATTTTTCATATATTTCCAGCTTTCACTTTCTTCACTTTCAGAAAACTACAACCTTATGTCATGAACTTATGGTTTCTACCCGTGCTTTATTCTTGCATTTTGTCCTGATTAAGTGCCAATTAATACCAGGGATCAGAGAATTGCTACCTCTCCCACACTCTTTTCCTGGTTCGCATTTCCTCACACCTGTTCTGTATTTTTAGCAGCGCTATGCATGTTTAGAGAGCTAACAATCTGCTTCTCATTAAACCTCAAAAGCTAAAGTACACCCTCAAGCAGAGTGACAAATCGGTGGTCTTTCTGTTCTCCAAGATATTTAATCTCATTTCCTTGAGAGCATTTTGAGCTTGTTTGAATCTCTGCTCCTTTGCAACTCAAAACTGTTTTTCTTCACTTTTCCTTAGATAATTGTTGGAGTTACTTCTAGAAATAACTTTTTAAATATTAAATTTGTTTACTTGAAGACTAGTATAACACCACTGGAATGTGTGGCTCTACATCAGCACTCTCCTTTTAACTCCCACAAACTAAGCCTCTGAAGTATTTATTGTACTGGCATTTCTCCTGTGTGAACTGGGAAGATCATGTTTTTCAGCATGAAGCTAACACCTTTTCTTTTTTTTAAGTTAAATATCTACTTCTGGTTCCAGGAGGCTGAAATCCTATCTTGCCATCATTTACTTCATTATAATGGATTCCAGTTCCAGAAGTTTGTTTTGGCTTTTTTGTTCCTGTTATTGGGGGGGGGGGGTTAAGTTTTTTTTTTTCTAATTCTTATCTACACTTTCAGCATACAGGGTGTGAGACATTTGCATTTACAATTCTGATTCACCCTTTGCATAAAGTTTGTGTGTATGTGCATAAAGTCCTTCCTATTTTCATGTTTGCATTTTGTTAACTAGTGATTTAGCATGTTAAAATTAAAGCTGTTCAGTCTTCCTGAAATTGGATATCTTTATTAAGACCTAAAAAATAATTTGCTTGGTTACTTCAAACGTTAGTTGTATTTCACTGCCATTTATTTAATGTTGAAGTAGGTTTGATGGGGCCACCATTCAGTTTTCATTAATGTAAATCATTGCTTGAAAAACTGTCTTCTGGAAACCAGGAGGTACCTTGTAAAGGTGAGAATGACAAGGTTGTTGTGAACTTATGTTGAAAGCAGGTTTTGAATAAAGTACTTCAGCTAAGTATGTAAAGCAGGATGTAAAGTTATTGCCTTTTCCAAAGTTCAAAAGCTAAATAAGAAAGATGGAAGCATTCTTGTCATGTCTCCTTCCTAAGCTGAAAGTCAATAGTAGACAGACAGATGTGTCAGCTTATTTTAGTGTGCTAAATAAAGAATCCTGTGGCCATTATCAGATGCTAGTTTGCCTTCCATAAACTCAATTTGATTGTACGAGCGGAAGAAGAAAGAGTTTCATGGCGTCTCAAGGACAGTGTTTGTGATACATGTTTAACTGCTTTTGGTTGAGCCTTGAGATTTCTAGTGAGGTGTGATTCTCTTTGATTTCAGTGGCTTGAACAGCAACTCAGGACTAGAAGTTTCAGTAATACTGGTATTAAGCTGCTATATCTGGAGCCTCTCTCTGTATTCTCACCAGTGTGTTTAATACATGACACAGTTTACATTTATAATAACCTAAGTAACCAATTAGCTTTAAAAAAAAATAAAGAGACAGCTGGTCATACACAAGTTGTTAATCACAGAACACCACCCCAAAATTCATAGAAAATTCTGTTTCATGAGTACAGAATAACAGAACATGAAGTCACAGTATAAATATGTGCATAAAGATGTTTCATCTTTTCTATAGACTGACGCTTCATTCATTATCTCTCCACAAACTTTTTTGATGATACAGTCTCTGACTAATGCATTTTTCTAGCAGAGAAGCGTGCGTGCACGTGTATGTTACATAAGGAAAATTATTCATTTTTTCAAATGCAGTTTTCTGATAAGATATTTAACAGAGGAACTATAGGATTTTGGTGCTATAAACAAATAGGAAGTTTTACTCATGGCTTCTGGTTAGGCACAGACCATACAGAAGTTTTGGCTCTGCTTCTTACTAAGGATCTGCTATTTCTTGGGATTTTTGCTAATTAACAGCTGCAGGATCTGACTGAACTATAGTCTAGTTCAGGAAACCTGAAGTGATCTAACCTCCACTGCATCAATTTTCAGTATAAACTAAAGCACAGTTTACCAATGTGTTGATGAGACAACTGCACGGGCCCATTTTAAGACTCAAGCAATTGTGCAAATACAACAGCCTGGAGAAGAGACTCTGGGGAAACCTAATAGCGGCCTTCCAGTACCTGAGGGGGGCTACAGGAAGGCTGGGGAGAGTCCGTTTACAAAGGTCTGAGTGACAGGACGAGGGGCAATGGGTTTAAACTGCAGAAAAGCAGATTTAGATTGGAAATAAGAATAAATTCTTTCCAATGAGGGTGGTGGAGCACTGGAACAGGTGCCCAGGGAGTGGTTCAATATCTCCAGGGAAGAGGCCTCAAGGTGAGGCTCGACGAGGCCCTGGGCAACCTGGTCTAGTTGGGGGTGTCCCTGCTGACTGCGGGGTGGTCGGACTAGATGATGTTTGAAGGTCCCTTCTGGCCCAGATGATTCTATGACAAAATGCAGAATGCTCTACGTGTGCTTCACTTTCTGTCTGGTTCATAGACCAAAATGTTAACCTCACTCAAAGGAGTAACGCAGTCTTCAGTACAGCACAGATTAATTTCAATTCACTAGAAGGAGCCAACTCAGGTTTAATAAAGACTCAGATTACCAGAGCACTAGGTTGAGTTTAAGTTCTATGCAGCTACAGCCTGAAATATTTATAGCCTAGATGCAAAATTTTCTCAACATACATATGTCTGTTATTTGAGAAGTTGCATTTACAAACAGTACTACCTGCGTTGAAGACACAGGCAACACAAAACAATAAAGTTCCCAAGCTGCAGATAGAAATATGACTGACGAAAGATAGAAATCGAGAGCCAAATTTTAATAGAAGTATTCAAGAAGCAAAATAAATGACTAGAACTATAGTTTTAGAGACATAATCTTTACAAACTTTTCTTGGATTCGAATGAAATAGGATACCATTAGAAATAGTGATATGCAGTATGAGATTATGCATAATTTGTTTCTTTGAAAACACAGACATTTTTAAATAGTAAACATGGCATGGATATATTGAAAATTATGAATTTGTGCCAACACTTTCTCACTTGTAAAATTTTAAAAATTATACACTAGAATTTGCAATGTTAATTTGGACTTCTAAAACAGCAAAGATGTGATTCAATAGGAGCTTTTGCTCAGAACAACAAAAGGCCCAGAGTTACCCTCTCCCATCCCTCCCTTGCCAAAAACTTGCTCTGTAAACATTTCTGTAGCAATAGAATGAACACAAGCTTGGAACCATAATTAAAACATGGTTATATAAACATACCTTAAAGAAAAAAAAAAAAGAAAATAAGTGTTCAAGACCCATTAGCAGTAGCTCATTAATCTCTTTTATTTTACCCAGTGAATTGATCCAAACCAGCTAAACAGATGGATGGGAAAGTCTGAGGGCAATTAAATATAGAATAATTTTGATAATTTCAGAATTTCAGAAACACCTGTGCTGCTTACTGCAATGCATTGTGAACATTCACCGAGTACCAGGAAATGCTCCATGGTCCTCAGGGGCTGTCATTTCCACTTGTGTTGTGGTGTCCTAACAGCTCTTTTGTACAGTGCTGCAGTAATTATGGAAGAAAAAAAGTTACATGCAATAACAATGTGGAGGCAAACAAGGAGGAAAAGAGAACTTTTTGTTTTCATTTATTTTCATTTAGGCTCTGCTTTTCCTTAGATTAAGCTTCTATGAAAGGTAATTGGGGAGGAGGACCTCACAGGAGAGGGAGGACCCAAAGAAACCCCAAAGCCAACCAACAAATAAAAAAAAACAAACCCACCCAAAACAGTGGTGTGAAGCCTTGTTTGAAAAGGAAGGTTTTGTGGTTGGAACAAGCTTTTGGATTTGAGGACAACTATCCCTTATCCCCCACAAACAGAAAATAACAAATCTATCACAACCATACCCACAGAGAGCAGAGACATTCAAGTCTGAAGAGACTAAGTGTGATAGAACAAAATATTATGTTAATGTTCTCTGCAGAAGCATCCAATTTTTTTTCAGTTTTAGCAAACTCAAAAGTTTTCCCATTTCTGACCAAAGTTCTTCCCCATAACAAAACACAGGTAGTGTTGACAAGGGTTGGTATTTCAACAGACTTTGGCAGATATAAAGCCCTGATTCGCCTTTCTCCATCTCTTTCTCCACACTATCTTCTCACCTCCTTAATATTCATTTGATTTCCTTGTGTGTTTTCTTAATCATAGGTCTCCATTACACATTGCTTCCTTTTACCCTTTCAGCCCCTTTCTTAAGTCAGCAGATGGCTCAACGTTTCTCCCTCCCCAATTGTTCCCGCAATTTGATCGTATGCAGACTCACAAGACACTGATCCCACATGTTTAATGCTTGCCAAAAAAAAAAAAAAGAAAAAAAATCAGTCTGATCATTCCCTTCTTCTCCTACTCCACTTAAATCAATCTACATCACTCCAGAGCTCCTGTTTGTCCTGACAAATAGAATTTCTGCCTGTTTCTGTTTTCCAGCTATATTGGCATTTCCCGCTTGTTTCTTGCTTTTCAAATAACTGCATGAAATGTGAAACTGGCTAATAAATGTTATTTGAAGTTATGCTAAATAATGGGGAAATACCTTGTATTAGCAGCTGTTTTGTACAGTTATTTGATTAGTTTAATTTGAACTATTTTGTCACGCTGCAGTAATGAGAATTCCTGAAAAGCAAACATTTTGCCTTATAAGGTAGTTGTAAAAAGTGGGCTTGATTCAGTCGAATTTCCATGTATAATGAACTGTACTATCCACATTTAATATAGATTACATTTTTAAAGGAGTTCTAAAGTGTTTACTCAATTATAGCTTCTTATTCATCACAGTAAATTTATTTGTAAATCACCTTTCACTAAGCAGTATTTATTAATCAGTATAAAGGAACATGGCAGCATCATATGTTAAATATTGATGATCGTCAATGTAATTAGGGAAGAGTTTTCTCTGGGGCTCCAGATCTTTTGGGGACATCACTGCTTGCTAAGCTCCTTTAAAAATCCAAGCAGTGCTTTGGAAACAATATCTGATTTAGTAAGAGGGAGGGTCTTAATTAATCAATCAAGACATTTACTGTGTAATCAGAATTCCAAGCAAAGGAAGTGAGAATTAGAATTTATTAGAAATGGTGAAAGAAAACCTTCATAGAAGAATGTTTTATAAGATGTGAACATGAACTACTTTAGCCTGACAGACTATGTCTTCTATAGCCATTTACTCAGCACTGGGGCTATGGGGGCACATGGGGCTATATGGGGGCACAGATTGCCCCCAGAGTGCTTCCTCAACTATTGTTCTTGAGAATTAAACTTTTAATTATAACATTACTGATTTAAGAGCCTGGCAATCTTTTATGCAGTGTAAGAAATCTAGATAATGATAATAGATACAGGCAACACATACTTCAAGTGTTACTTGTACCTAGCCAAAGAAACAGTTCCTACATTGGGACTTTCAAGTTTGTTGGCTGTATAAAATACTCTGCTATTCTCAGTACCTTATCTCCACTCAGGTGAAGCTCACTAGTCACAGAGAGTAGGTGCACATCATGGAGTAGTCACAGAAGCAACTATTATTATGTGAGAGAGGCCTGTTTTGGAGCTCTCAGAAACAGCAGCAAATGAAGAATAAGAAAATGTCTGTCAACTCAGCAGGAAGCTCAGTGCAACTCTCTGTAGAAGGTAAAATAGCATTCAGTGCCTTAGCAATGAAATTTCCTTCACAGCAGGCCAGAGCAAACTTCCATGGACAAATCAGCACATCAGCAAAAGGCCTTTTAAGGACTGCTTGTGCTGTGGGACCATTTATAATCTTTTCTTTCTCTGCTCTCCTCTTGCAGAGAGGAGTTCTGGCTGGAGGACAAGCCGAATGAAAGCAAGAGGCTTCAGAGAAAACTCTGTTCCCTCCAAAATCTGTTCTACTCTGCATTTTCTTTGTTCTTTCATTCATCCTGCTCCCTTTGTCCCCTCAAGGGAAGTGCAACAAGCTGCAAGAACAGATGTTTCTAATTTCATTAGACACTTCATACTGATATGCAAGGCTTTACTTTCTAGTTAAGCAATGACAAGATTCACTATATCTCATAGCAATAGCATGATTCTCAAGAGGGGCTAATATATCTATATATTAAATGGTTGAAAATTACATTCCTTGTGTCTATATTAAAATATAAATAGCATTTTAATGCACTTAGCAAAACCATTGCAAAGATTATTTAGCAAGAATACACAGCTAAGTAATATATCAACACATTGTTTTGTAAAAAAAAAAAAGGAAAATCTCATGTTATTGTATGAAACATATATGCAAGACCCTCATAAGGGTTCTAAGTATCTTTCTCCAAACAAATACCTACAATTGCTTTTTTCTAAAGCGTTAAGTATCAAATAAGTTCAATCCACAGACCCCACTTTTTCCAATTATTTATCTTTCTTTGTATTCTTCTTTTTCCTTCTTGATCCCAATTAGTGAATTTTTTGAAAACTTGTTAATCCAGAAAGAGACAGAAAACAAAACATGCATGCTAACTTAACTTAAAGGCACCCAGCTGGAAATTTTTTGGTTTAAAAGACAAAAGCAAATCCAAAAATTAACTTCATATTTTCCTCCAGTTTATCCCATACTGTGACAGTATTGCATAAACACAGCAGAATTCTGATCCTAGTTATTTAGCCCTGACAGAGAACCATCACCCAGATTTCAAAAATCCTCTTAAACAAATATGACTTGTTGAAATAACAAGTCTTAAAAGCTGGGGAAAGGCTCGTTTTATTATAAATCAGGCTTCTACAGCAGGATATACTTTTGTTAATTTTAAATGAAAAAAATAATTAATTTCCCAGATCAAGTACCTGAAAACAGACCAGTAAAAACCTACCTGCCTGTGCTGTAGCAGTCTCCCTCCATAAAGGTTATATGGATTTGAGCAGGTGTGTGTAGTTAAATTGGAGAAACTCAGCTGACCTGAGTACTATCCAAGTGTTTTAAAACTAGTGTAATTGCAATCACTATGAGATTGTGTAAATCTGGAGTTCCCAGGAATTGCAGTCTAATAATCTTTGTGATTAACATAATTTCAAATTAAGAATTGTAAAAGTAGTATTGCACTGGCACATTTGTGACACAGCAAAACTTAAAAAAACCCCACCCTGCATGGAGTTAATTTACAGTTGTTTGGGGGTTTTTTGGCTTTTGTTTATAAAGGATCATTAGAATCTCCTGAATGTGATAGAGCTCCTGCAATGTCTAAAAGCATAGTAGTGGGTTTAATAAGATGTACATATAGAGAGTAAAATGTGATGTATACAAACTCTAAGGAGTCCTTTAGGAATGACTCTAGAAATCATTTTAGCTATAAGGACTATGATCATTAACAAAACCCAGAACAGTAATATATAATTTGAAAACACTAGAGGGATAGGATAGGACAATCCACTTGCCATTTCCTCAAAGAATAACAGCATGACCAAAGTCAGGAACAAAAGACGGTAAGACAGAGTAACCAAACCACCTTCAATAATAAAACACATTTGCTAAGCCATCTAGTCTCCCTACCTAATTGATTGCTGGAGCAGCTATGGAGAAACGTTATTAGAAGACTAATCCAAAGTTTTGTTGTAGTCTCTCACTTTTTTTTTTTTTCTTTTAATCTAAACTTGTCTAGCTCCAAGGATTAATTCAAATGGTATAATGTATTTTTTACTTTTTTAACAATATATCCAAATTAAATAGATGAATATCCTAAAAATAAAATTAAAAATTTAAAAAGCCTTGCCAACTATCACGAATTTCCGTGAGTAGGTAACTCAGAAGCTGCAGTAAACTTTCTATTCTAAACTGAAAGATTTAGTTTTAGAGATGGTATTTTCAAGATCAGATCTCAGGGTAAAATCTCTTATGAGAAAAATAATCCGGATGCCTTCTGACAAGGAACAAACAGCACAGAGACAGAGCATGGTATCAACGGTCCCATAGGGATGACAACCCTATTCACTGTATATTCCTTTATTTAATATAATTCTATCAAAAATTGCAGGTTTTGAGTCATGCATCTGGAAAAGTTAATAAAAAGCACTATAAAGAAAAAAGAATATAATAAAGACTTTGTAAAAATCACACATGCACCTCCATAATTTTGTCTTGTATTTACTACTTTTTGTATGTCAGAGCAAACCAATGGCGTACATTTTGTGGAAAAAACAACTCTGTGAATAAAACATCTTGAATATGAGAAAAGGCCATTCGGCCTTAAGAGGATTGGCCTTCATAAGATATACGTTCCCCTAGGATAGTATCTAATTGCTTCCTGAATGACTGCAACAATTGTTCCAACATCTTTACCCACTATGCCATTCAAACTACGCATTATAGCCAGGTGAACGAGGCATGCTTCATGTGTTCTGAAATTTACACCCTCATCTCTATAGTTGTGTTGTGGTTACAGTGGTAAAGGATGTTGATATGTTCATTTTACAGACACTACTTATGATTTAATAAACTTCAATCGTGTTTTTACCATCTTATTATTTTCTGTTCAGATGTATTGAAAGTTTGTATTGTCATTTTTCCCCTTAAATTTTGCCCACTTACTTGAATAATTAAACAAATTGCTGTATTCCTGAGCCATTCTGTGCCTTGATTCACATTCAGCTTTCCATAGGTGCTCCTAGAACAATAAAGCAGAATAACCCTTCTATCCGAGATTATATAAGAAATTAGGGATTATATTTAGTGTACTCTTGACTGAATGCCCCTAGGATCATAACACTGAAATGCAGTTAAATCACAAGTCTTTAACAGATATATTGCTAGAGGAAAAAAGGTTGGTACATTCTCCAATCTTCCTGGCATAAATTGCTTTCTTCTATATGAGCAAATACTCTCTCAGCTTCTTACTTTATAATAACTAATTTGTAAAGCTAACTCTAAAATGGTCATAATACTACACATACACATAAGGGAGATACATAAAATTACTTTCCCCTATCTGCTTCAGTCGGGAATTTCATGCCAATCTACTGCTAGCCAATATCCTTTCACAGATTGCATTTGTAGTAAAGTGGATCTTGTATTTCCACAGCTGCGATAAATTGGTTTTGTCCAAACCATTTTTGCTATCTTCAAACTCTCCCTAAACATCCCAAACAGCTACATCCTGGGTTTCGTTTAAAATTAAAAAAAAAGAAAAAAAAAAAGATCAAAGATCTGAGTAACATTTTGAACTAAAAAAGTACTGAATTTTAATCTAAACAGGTGTTTTTTGAATTATAAAACTGTGAAAGAAAATTTAGCAATGTAATTAAATCCAAATTATCCAATTTCATGCCTATTAATACTATGAAGTCAAATTGTTTCTTAATCTACTTTGAAGGGTTGTTTTGATATTCAAATTGCCACTACAGAAAAAATGTGGGTGTTTAGTAAGATATCAAGTGGGCTTCTGCTGAGCTACCAGAATTCTCAGTCGTCTAGTTATTGTGAATGTAGAGGCTTACAATACCCAGGATTTTGTAAAGAGCTTAGATTTCTGAAAATACTTCTCAGCTGTTTGTATGAGATTTTCAAGAAAATAACAAACAAATATTTAGAGCATATGTGGAAAGAATTTTGAAAAACAGAGCACAAGGATTAAAAGCGAGATGTGTATACTTATTTGACAATTAATTTCTATGCAGGGAATTCTAGATGTGTAACAAAACTCGGCCATATCAATTTTAATTGTTAAAAGTTGATTTATTTTTTTTCAAGAAGAATTTTCAGTGGTTAAATTGTCAGCCTCAAATGAAGATGCTGCAAGAGTGAGATCCATCATCTTGTTAAACAAAACGTACATGTGACCACAATTCATTTCTGAGTTAATTTAAGAATATTTGCAGGTTGAAATAAACGCAATATCCCATGTCTGAAGGTGACACCTATTTCTTGTTAAAAATAATCTAGTCAACTCAGCAAATCCTAAAAGGTAAGCCAAAATCTACATTCTCAACTGGGCTATGTATTAGTAAAGCAAACATCTTTCCCTGAATAATTTGACTTTGTGTTCTTCATTTTTCAAGTCTGGAAGGTTATTCAAATTCTATTTATCTCCAAAATCTCCATATAGATAAATAAAATATAAATTTTTAATTTCTTGTGTTGTCACTTCATAATTGTACCAAAGTTGTTAGTACTGGAGAACCACAAGTTTGGTGCAAAGGAGCAGCTAGGAAAAATTTATTGCTCTCCAACCAAAGTTAGAGTTATGGGGTTAAAATGAAACATGAAAAGAGACACACAGTGAGAAAAAACAATTGCACAGTAAGTTTACAAAACACTCTGAAAGTAATACTCCGGCTTCTTTTTATATTTTATTCCTAAATTTATATGTTTTTCATTTATACTTAACCTGGAATAAACACGTGAAATTCACTGTGGATCTACTTTTGCCATTCATACTCACACAAAGTGCACCTTTTGACCACCATGAGATGCGTGACATTGGAGAAGGCAGAGTCATAACGTCAAGCCATACCTTTGCTCCTTCCCAGCTCTGTGAATAGTATCTACAGCAACAATTTTACATAAAGAGGGAAATCAGAGCACATGATCCTGAGGCTGCTTCTTACAACAGTTTTTCTGACGTGTAAATTCTCAGAGGACGACCTACTTACTTCTGATTTATAACTCTATATGAATTTACTTCTGATTTTTAGGAACTACTTTACTTGATAGCCAGAAAATAAGGCATCCTGATGACAGCAATCAGTAGCACAAGTGCTGCCACAGCAGAAACCCATCATGGATAGGAAATGAAATACAGAGTGACAGAGAGACATACCACTGTTGTCAGGCCATAATTGTTACTCCATTCCGCTGGCAAAGTAAGCCACCATCATTGATAAAATTTATAGCATTTGCACTATTTAACTCCTCCTAAGAGTTAGAAAGACAGCCCAGCACCATCGTACATAAAACTAGATTAAGGTTTACCTCTGTATTATCATTCTGATTTTTGACTACAACAAAGAATATAAAATACTGTTTCTCTGATTCTAAGATGCTTACTAAGTTCTGGAAATCACCCAGGTGCCAAGGAATTAAATGGGAGCTTTACACTTGCACACATTTCCACAGAGGCACTTAGGAACCTCTATAAAATGTGTTTCGAATGGAAACAAGATGCCCAAATGCCTTGTATAGCTCAGTTGTAGGCATCTTTTGTGTTTGTCGGCTCCCAAGTACATCAAAACAATCTGTTAAAATTTTACAGGTTCATGAACAATATTCATACCTTAGATGATGTGTATTATTTCAAATTTTGTATCTCTGTAAAGTGTATTGAGAAGAGGAGGACCTTCATATAACCTTGACTGAACACAGTGTTTGTACATTATATGCAAAGCCCAACTGGAGAAGCGAGGGTGCAGGCTTTTCAACACTGAATCTTTCTAGTGAATCATAATGACAGAAGCACCTCTCCTGATTCATCGAGAGCGCTGTGCAGCCTTCTCCACATTTCATCTTTCTTACCTGTATGGGAAAGCTTAATGGTTTTACATGACCTATGTTTCAACAAAAGAGAAGGTTCTGAGAAATAAACAAGTGAAGATCTACTGCATATTGTCTTGTACAAGATAAATTTCATTGAGCTTAGCAGAATTACAGCACTGCAGAGACCAAGGGAATATATTCAAATGTACTGCAGGTTATGTTGTAAAAGCTGGATTTAAAATTCTTCAGTGATGAAACTGTTCCTATATAGTGAATAGCAGCTGCTTTAAATTAATCTGTATTGATTAAATTTCCTCTTGCTTCACAAAAAATAGCTTTTAATTTAGAATATCACTATAACATCTCAATTGAAACAATTGCAGGATGAAAGTAACCACATGATGTCAGCAAATATTATCACCTCCCTAAATCACACTGAAATTAGTCTTCCAGAAACCAAAAGGTTATCTCTCCATCATTTCCTCTGGTGGCTCTTGATATTCTCTGATCTATGTTTCCAAAGCAAAGTCAATTTTCAGTTTTGTCATCCTAGTGACACACAGCCCACCTAGCCCACTTTTTACCTTTTCCATTTTCAACACCCTGGTCTTCTTCAGTTTGCTTTTTTTAAGGTTTAAAAGAAGGCAAAAAAACGAGTTGTGCCCATCATAAATAACAAAAACAATTAGTCAGGATGCAATCATAGAGCACACTGCAGGTAAATGATGGATGTTTCTGCACACTCTCTGAGGTCTAACATGCTATAAAGCCTGGATGAGTGCTTCTAAATCTGAGCTAATACAGCCAGAGACTCAGCATGCAGGGGCTGTTTGCATACCCAGTCTAAGCTGTTGGATAAAACACCTACTAAAATGACCCTAAGAGTAGATATATTTTATTTTTCAGAAGTTGTTTTAGCAACAACTCAAACAAAAACTGCATCAGAAGCAGAAATTTTTTGACAGTACAATAATAAAAAGCTATATTCAAATAAATAATGCTTATATATTAAAATATAGCTTATCCCTTTGATGGCTTTAAGAAGATATTTTAGACTTATTATATCTGTCTTGTTTAAGTTACAGCTGTTCACCAGAGTAAAACAAACAGGACTTGGCTACTTGTTTCTTAGACCCTCAGTGCAGTTTTGCAGCAAGATGAGTTCCCGTGCTGCAAAGCTGAGATATTTCCATGAAGAACTGCATTATCCTGTTTTTATAGTCACATTCATATGCTTTTGTTTACACATAATATAGCACTTTGAAATTAAGAATGTTGATTATTTCTTTTTTGCATTCAGATTTTCCTAATGTTTTATTTTGCAGTATCTTGGGTGATATATATTCTCAGTGTGCTTTCTATCTTATATAAAATGAAATAAATAAACAATTAGAATTGCACAATTCTCTTTTTATTGCTTTGTGCTTTTATTTGTTGGTATTTTGCTGTGTATAATTCTGTATATCTGACACCAAACTGTACTTGATGCCTCTTTGAAGCTTTAATTATCAGCTTTTTTCCTCCCAGGTTTTCTCTACTTTTTAAGAGTTCGTTTTTCCAAAACAATAACTCCCACTTGCTGAATTTAATATTGTTTTCTAGAAACACAAAATCATGTCCCAGTTACCCTTTTTCAACAATATACAGTGTTATTTTCCTATCATCTGCAATAAAACAGCGAGAGATAACACATAAATAACTATATTAACACTAAACATGTTCATTAAGTGCCTCATTTTGAAAATGTGTTACAGCTGGCCACTTATACTTGGCTGGAAATCAAATAATACAGGACAAGCTGAAAATAAATAGCTGACTCTGATATGCTACTCGGATAAATAATTCCAGGCTAATCTATAGACTACATATATGAATGAGATGAGTAAGACTAAGTCCTCACTCACTGAACTCAACCCCAGGGGAACCAAAGCCTCATTCCTGAAGTGTAAGTTGGGTAAATAGTGAAGAGATTAAAAATGTTATGGAAAATAGTACAATTGGTACTACTACTACAGTACAGAGCTGGATGGTCAAAACATGGGAAAAGCAGCATTTTTATTATGTACAGTGATAGATGGCAGATCTGTATTATATAAAGCTGTGGATCACTTCTAGATGAATTTTCTACCTCAAGTGATGACAAAAACTCACCCCTTTTAGTCCTTCCCTGTCACTGGAGCTGTTGGAGCAGCAGTGAAAGTAACTTGATCCATACTGTGGCAATTTGTAACAATTTGTGGCATCTTTGTAATGATCTTCCAGTTTGTGAGATCTATGGTAGAATAAGAATGCTTAAAAAAAGTAAATTTTAGAGAGAGAGATTGGGGGAAAGAATATCTGAGGCTACCAAGCCTGTGATTGTAATATGTAGTTTGCTAATTTCTGTCTTTGCTGTACAACACAGTCAGTAGTCAATACTGTCAATGCAGTTCTTGGATCATTTATTTCAACCAGTTCTTTTTTGAAGCCCAGTCTACTTTTTTTCTAATCATCTAGTGAAATCAGTTCGGTGTTGCTTCTCCTGTTTTTTTTGCATTAGAATGCTGTGGTTCCTTCTTGGCTTAGTTATTAGCCACTTTGAATAACTTTTAATTATTTCTTTGGTTTTTTCAGAAGGCAGCATAGTTCCAGTATACGAATGAAGCTTAAACTCTGAACTTAAAGTGTTAGAACCAAATTCTTACCATTTGACCTATATGCACTATATGCTGTCATCTAATTGATGTTTCCATGGATCTAGATTTATTCATACCTTTCGTGTGTTGTGCAATTAGTAAATTGGGGGGTCATTTTTATTCATCTTACTCTGATTTTAGTATGACTTACTTCATTGGCATCGATGGTATTACTTCTATACATATCAATATTAGACCTTGTATTATTAATACATATATAAATACTGGAGGACTATTTAATGCATCCAGTACTTATTTCAGAGACATACTTTCATTTGCATGAGAGAAAAATCACTCCCAAAGTGCTTTCAGCATCTCTGTTTTTCATGCCTTAAGGTGAAATCTTTGTTGTGTTTGTGAGTTTATTTCACTTACATGAACAGTTGGTAGTAAAAAAAAAAAAAAAAAAAAAACAAAAAAAAACCCCTCAAACCTGTATTTTTAATGGGGTAAATTCAAATAAACATAAACAATTTATTTCATTAGGAATACCTGTTATTAGATCACTGGAAATATCAAAGCATCCTAATCAATTTCTTAAGCAATTCCACATCACATCCTCTTTCAAACATTAGTGCTCTACTAAATTAGCAATCTCAAAGCACAAAGCTGAGGGGTAGATTCTAACAACATACAAATGCTACTGTAGAAAGTTGCACTACACGTTTGTGTCTCCAGGGCTATGGCATTTTGTTTTCTGATTGGATTTATTTACTGTATCTTTTTAGATATATAATAGATATCTAATCAGATAACTGCAGGTCAGATCTATTGGTTAGAATAGCTAGCTTTATCAACGTTTTGTATAAAAATTCTACCCTAATAATAACAGCATATAAATAGACTTTTAATCTCTGCTGTAATGTTTGTACACACTTATCTTTCTTTTCTTTCATACTCCTAATTAGTTCAGTTATCTTATATACAGTAAGTAGACAAGTGATAATTATGAGAATTCATAGCCTGATTCTAATCTAACATTTGTCAGTATTACACCAGGTTGCATCACTGACTTTCCCTGAATTAATTCAGAAGACCCAAATCAGGATCTTATTCCTTAATGTATATCACTAGCTTTACTCCTATATTCAAAAGTTACAGATTTTTTTTTAAACTAGACAGATGTGAAATCATATTCTCAGTTTTAGAATATCTTCATTGTTCACTTTGTTGCTCAACATTAGTTATGCTGAACATAATTAGTGAGCTTTCAGCATGTCCAAGAGAAGATCCCCTCGGTGGTGTCTGTTCCAGTAAATTATGCAGTGCCAGAAAGTGGTGTCCAGTCCTGAGGCCAAATGGCACGGCCTGTTGGTAAAAAGTCTTGGGCGGGGGGGGTGGGGGCTACCACTCCTCTATGTGTTTTCATATTAATACTGATTCTTGGGAACAACCTCTGGTCTGTGGTAATTTCCCAAATTGTAAACAGGAATTTTTTTGAGTACCAGTTGGTACAATTCACTGTAGAGCATGCTGTTAATTCAATAGTAAACTGAACTTCTCATGGGACGGGTTAGTTTATCAACCTAAATATAAGCTTCAAACGAAAAATTTAGGTGCAAAACTTCAATGGGACTAGAATCATAGTAAGATGTCTGAAATAGTCCCTAGTCCACATAAGTGAAATTACACTGAATTCATTCTAATCCAGCCCTAAGGATGATACAATTACTTGTATTTTCCAGAAAATTGAGGACTTTTTCTTCTCCACAGTGACCCCTGAGTATTAAGACCCATATAGGATTTCAAATAGTTCCTTGGTTTGCAAAGATCTCATCTCTTTTCCTGTCAATTTTAGGCTATGCAGATATTCTTCTTCCTATGTCTCATGCTTTTTTTGGTGAGAGAGGCAGAGGAAGATGACAAGCTGGTCACATGGCTCTGTTTCTGTGATCTGTGTTAATACCTGTCAAATTTCATTCTGGGATTGAGCCTTCCAACTCTGCATTTTTGGTTTGTGCTCCTTTGACACCACTTTGTCTTCTGTCTGCAAGATTCAAACCTTGTCTTTATTGTAAAAACAATTAATTAAATAAATACATATGGTTCCTTTCACCAGCACTGACATAGCATCTCATAAGGGCTACTTTTTCTCAGCTTTGGAGGAATGTTGAGTGACCAGAGATGAAGAAAAAGTCATCAGTCTAAAATGCCAATCACCCTCTGGCAATTCTATCATTTATTGCTCTTCCTTATTTCTCCCTGCCCTTCCTTTTGTGCTGCTTCCTCTCTTGCTTTTCCACCTCTCTTCCTGTTCATTGGTGGGTGTTAGGTTCTGGGTTTTTTTAAAAAACAAACCTCATACAAAAGTTCTCTGGCTTCTGTAAAACACAAGGCTGTATTTTATGCAGAATAAAATAATAGAAATTTTATTATGTAACAGAGCTCTTTAAGCACCTGTAGGAAATTGAATTTTGTGGCAGTGCTATCAGTGGAAATGGTGCTGCTCTTTTGTCTTGAACTACAGCAAGGAAGTAAGCAGCCAAGAGCTTGACACCTATTTAAACATAACTCATCAGCCTTTCCTTTAGGAACTGCATTGTCTGATTTTGTGCCCCTAACAAGACCACAGGTTAGTCACATTTCCCACGGCCAGTCCATTATTGCTCACTAAATGTGCTATATTAAGGGGCTGATTGCCCCTCACGGTAACTGGCCCTTTCTGAGACAGGACAAATGGTAATGCACTAACCAGCAATAGCCAGTAACCATTACTATAGTGTAATAATGCCATTAGCTTAAGATTCCCATTTATGCTAAGCCAGAAGGACATGTGTTTTTTTCTGCTTTCCTTGGCCTGTCACTGTTGACAATAACCCAGGATTGCTATCCTCTGGATTTAGATAAATGAGGGAAGCCTCTTTCACTCTTCCTCCTTCCCTCCACACTGAAGACTATGGAATCAAAAACTTGTAATCCTCTAAAATTTTAGCCCAAGAAAAGCAGACATGTTAGAGGGCAACAGCAAGAATGGATCTTGCAGTTTCAGACAGTGTTTAACATTATCAGTTTTATCCACATTCTCCAAAACTTTGACCAAATGAGGTACATCCACAGTATCATTCATTCTGGGATTAAGGGTTGCAACACATTTAATCTTTTTTTGAAAGATCATTTTCAACTTTGTTTAGCCTCTTCACAGTCAACACAACCTCATGTGCACCTGGGCTTGTGGGGTTGCTCCATAGATGGATGCTCATCAGCTTCCAAGGATTTTACATTCCCAATTGCTGTTATGATCCAATTAGTACCACCTGCTGTAGGAACTGGTTATGCTCTTCACTGAGATGTGGTTTTTTGTGTTCTGAGAAAAAATTGCCTCCTGACCAGAGGAAAATCTGGTTCTATTTGCCCGATGGACCACTATGACAACTCACATACCTGGGAGTAAGTCAAAGCCATTTCTACATCAATTATATACTTCATGTTTTCTGAGAAGAAAAAATGCTCAAAATCTGTTCCTGCCCTAATGAAATACTCACAACCAGACAATCAAAAACACTTGGTTAAACGATCTACAAAAGGGTGGTTTTATTCTTAAGCAAGTCTTAATACCAAAGGAAATGAGCTATTTTATTTAACAGAATTCCATTTAATAATTTCTCTATGTCATTTAATATCAGATAGTTCAAATGTGCTAACTAAACTGACATGTATTTTATGTTAAGATGTCCTAATTATTAATGCTCAGTGATGTACACTTTATTGTTAATTTTAAAACTTTTTATTTATATTAACATCCTATCAATAATCAATCACTCACAACTTATTAAACACTGTAAACCCTTCACAAGAACTGTTTTGCATATTAAATAAGTTTCTGCAATATAAAAAAAATATTTATTAGCAAAATATTTAGTGGTTTTAACTCCCCGTTACCCACTAACAATTACAAGTTTAAGAATTTAGACTTTGTAATAGCTACAATATTCAGCTTATCCTACATTTTCATAAGGTATTCATTCCATATTAGCTATCTGATAGACAATGTACATGTAAATCTATCATAACTGAAAAATACTTCATTAGTTCTACATGCCAAGTGAACAAGAAGACTTATAAACCCATTATCTAACTGTTATGGCTTAACCTATTGAAACTGCTGTATCGAGATACTTGTTTTTCCCCAGCAATAAGACATATTGAGATATTGATACCTAGGTTACTTATCAGTATATTGGCTTCAGTAAAACACTTGGCATTGCTTCTGTTATTAAAGAGTAAATTCTGAAACGGGGGGGACTATTAATTATGCATTCATTTTATATCAGAATATGCATTTAACACTATTTTTTTGGTGGAAAAGCAAAAACTGGCAGACAAATAACTCATAAATGGCACTAATGAGCAGTGGGAGATGGAGTGGAAAGGCCTTAAATGTGTCCCATTATTTATCAGGATAATTAAGAGCACAGCTCTACCATGGCATTTTATTACAGAAATAGATAAGATCCCATCTTACTGCAAGCAGGTGTTGTAATGAAGCAAAGCAAGATCATTTTTATGAGGTTCTTCTGGTGCAAAAAAGATTGCAAATTAATTTTATGGTACCTTAATTTAAAAAGTAAGCACGCAGATAGTGGGAAACAAAGAGGACAGCAAAATATGATGTGTAAAACCACTTTGAATGCTGTTGATTCAGGTTATCCCCAGAGAAACAAGAAAAAACAAACCGTATTTATAAGGTGTGAGAGAACAAATGTTCTTATCAGAAATGTTCGCTTTAAGCAACGGAACTCACCATACACGAATGGCATCACAGTTAAATATACCCTAAACTTCATACCAGATTATTTACAGTAAATATAGGGTTTCTGCTATCTGCTATTTTCATTCATTATGAAACTTTAATTCTCCATAAATATTGTCAGTGAACTTTTGTAACATATCTGTCATGATTTTATACTTTTTACATTAGCAATTGATATCAAGTGCTGCAAAATACAGATAACCCCACATAGTAATCTACAAAGAATCCAGCATTCAAATGAGTGAGTCCAGGCTAATGTTCGCTGATTATAAAACTTGAGAGTATATAAAGGATTCATAGGGAAGAAAACAATATCATTTGCCTACCTTGGCCACAAACTGTCATTCTTTTATATAAAACTGTAGAAAAACATTATAGTGAAACTGAGAGGCTACATTTTTGGAGGGAACGTCTTTTCATTTTAAGACGAAGACAGAAAGACACTTTAAGGTTAAAATACATTAATATAGATATGCAGAAAATATAACTTCCATCTTTCAAATACAATACTTGTGAGAAAATTATCCATGAAAATGAAAGCAAGTCTGTAGAATTTGGGTGGATACGTATCCTGTGAAAATCTAACAGTTGGAGGCAGACGGTAGGATTTTCACTATATTATTAAATATTTTTTAGATGAAAAAAAAACCCAATAAGATAGGCACTTCAAAGGCAATGACAAATCTCATCAAAAATAGAAAGTTTATGCAGACATAAAAACATGGACAGAAGACGGCATAGGGAACATACTCACTAAAAAATAGATTACAGTGACTTTCACTGGAGCAATGACCTGGTGGTGTATGTCTCACAACAGCCTGGGCTGTCCTATCCCCTTGGTCTAGTGTGGGTCCAGTCTTAGCCTGAGTACAGCAGACCTTGGCTTCCACATTATGGTACTGGGTTTTCTCTGGCATCATAATATTTGTGATACTCAGTTTTGAATATATACCTTCCAGATATTCTGTGTAAATGTGTCACCTATATCTGCAGACAAAACTTTTTGTTTTCTTAAAAAGTGAAAACTAAAAAGCCCAAATATTTTGCACAAAATATTTATGCACAAATATTTTGGGGGAGACAGCAGTATATCAGCTTGCTTTTGAAAGTAGACAAGTAATTTTGTTCTAATTTTGAACATGTATATTGATATTATAGAGTTTGTCTATTTACACACCAAATTAACATTTACTTCAGACATAAAACACTTTTGCAGTCTAAGCAAGTTAAATCTTCATGGCTTCTAAAATTATATCTACATGTGAAAACAAGAACAATTACAATCAATCATACTATGTACTCACTGCAATCAGGGAACGACTGGTGTGATACAACTTTTTACTTAAGCGTCTACAAAATTCTCCTATATTTTTTTTTTAAAGGGGTATTTTTGTGTGCCGTGCAAATGCCAGACCTCATCTTTCCTGGGTCACCACTACCATTCCCTTAGAATACACATAAATTCTGAGGTCATTCTTAGAATCTTCACTACTTAGCGAATACAGAAACTAAACAATGTTCTTAAGATTTATGTCAATAGTTTTGCCTGGATTTATACAGAAATACAAATGGTATAATCTGAGGAAGAGGAAGAGGAAAGAGGACCTGGGGGTGCTGATGGATGAGAAACTGGACATGAGCAGGCAGTGGGCACTTGCAGCCCAGAAGGCCAATGGCATCCTGGGCTGCATCAAAAGAAGTGTTGCCAGCAGGTCCAGAGAAGTGATTCTGCCACTTGGCTCTGCTCTGGTGAGACCTCACCTGGAGCACTGTGTGCAGGGCTGGAGCCCTCAATATAAGAAGGATGGAGCAGATCCAGAGGAGGGCCACAAAAATCAGGGGGTTGGAGCACCTCTGCTCCAAGGACAGGTTGAGGGAGCTGGGGTTGCTCAGCCTGGAGAAGAGGAGGCTCTGGGGAGACCTAATAGCGCCCTTCCAGTACCTGAGGGGGCTACAGGAAGGCTGTCGAGAGTCTGTTTATAAAGGCCTGCAGTGACAGGACAAGGGGCAATGGGTTTAAACTGAAGAAAAGCAGATTTGGATTGGAGATTAGGAATAAATTCTTTACTATGAGGATGCTGGAGCACTGGAACAGGTTGCCCCGGGAAGTGGTTGAGGCCCCTTCCCTGGAGACATTCAAGGTGAGGCTCAACAAGGCCCTGGGCAACCTGGTCTAGTTGGGGGTGTCCCTGTGACTGCAGGGAGGTCAGACTAGATGTCCTTTGAAGGTCCGTTCCGGCCGAGATAATTCTACGATTCTATGAATCAATCTCTGTGGGGTGAAAGTATTTTGTACCCTGATGGTGGCAACAGTTTTACAAATGCTTTTGAGGAAGCACAACCTGTACTCGCTTTCAGCTTCTATTTTTTTAAGGGCAGTGAGAAAGACTGCATAGAGTACCAATAGCAGCTAATAACTCTAAAAATGGATATCATCAAATCCCAGGAAACTTTCTGAACCTGGGAAGCACAAATTCATAGGCTCATGATAGTTTCCTCTTTTTCTATTTTCCTTTATTCACCGGAGTTTGAGATTTGTTACACTTAATCTAAGGAAGTTAGGTGGTGAGATGAAAAAAGGAGTGATACAGAACGAAAGAAGTGTGGAAATTGGAATTTAAAGCATAGCTAATGTCATTTGGCTGATTTTACTGCAAACCTACTGGGGAGGAAAAAAAAAAAAAAAAAAAGGTAAAGTTCTGCAGTATGTAAGAAACATCTTCTTGAGGTGGTTTGATTTTCTACCACCCTGCACAGTGAATGCCATATATTTGAAAGAGCTTGAAATTAATCATCTTTATATGGAGATTAAAGAAAAAGTGATGAAGCGTAATAACCTGCAACTTGTTTTACTACTTCTTAGGAGAATCTGTACCTCTAATACAAAAGATGCAGAGATGGGGGTAAGTCCACTAGATCTACCAACATCGAACACTTGCCTCTTCATCTTGCATTTTAAAAAAAACATAATGGTGTCGTCTTTAAGTCCCTGTGAATTTTTGTTTCTGATGGTCTCCTTAGTTTTTACTAACACTTTACAGGAAAAATTGCCAGCAGTTTGAGTATTTCAGATAGACTGAACTTCTTGAAACAGATTTAGCATAAGAGGTGCTAGTCTAGGAGCCAGTGCAATAGAAGAAATTTAAACTTACTTAATTTTTTCCACAAATTTTCTGTACCGGCTGTAGGTGTCTGGGTGTTGGCAGGGGGGTACAGGCGGCAGAGGCCTCTGTGAGGAGAGGCTGGGGCTGTTTTGCACCGGTCCCAGCCAGTCTCGGCCGCTTCCAGCCAGGCCATGGCTGAGCCGTCAATGGAGTCGGTGGCGCCGCTGGGAAGGCGCGTCTGAGGAAGGGGGAAAAAGTGCGGGAAAAAGTGTGAGGAATGGCCCTGGGCCCAGCAAGGCCATGGAAGGAGGAGGCAGTGGAGGGCGGCCAGGCCTGCAGCAGAGACTGGCCCCCAGCCTGTGGAGAGACCATGGGGAAGTAGATATTTCCCTGCAGATCATGGGATCTGTTTTGCCTATGGTGGTAACAGGTAAGTAATCTCCCTGTCTTCATCTCCATCCTTAAGCTTTTGATATTTCATTGTCTCCTATTGTCCTGTTGAGGAGGGAGACTGAAAGTAGTTTGTCAGCTGCACAAAGTCATCCTACCACTTTTTTGTTTTACTGACGCCCCGGTAAACAGTTTCATTTGGGTAAATTCACCCTATTTATTTATTTATTTAACCATAACCTTATTTTTTAAATTAGTAGTTCCCAATGAGCTCATGCTTTCGGCTGTTTAGCGCTTGCCAGATCTTTGCACCATAAGGAGAGGCTTTTATCTGTTGAAGCTGAAGGAAAACCCAGGACCAAATGGTTTAATTCTGCTTTGTCACTCACTACATAAAAAGAATTATCTCCTATTTATTTTTTTCTAACCTACTGCTTTTGCTGCACAAATAGTTGCTGTGAGAATACATGTTTCTAACATCACTTAGTCTTTAGGCGAGCATTGGAGAACTTTGCACACTTAACTGTTATTATAAATTTAGGATGCCATCCCATTTAAAAGCTTGAAACTATAATAACTGAGGAGAAATTCCTCTATTTATTTGCAGTTAATGTTTTGCTTCACACTTTATTGCACACTGTCTTGTCTTTGTATCCATTAAACCTGTTGTGAGCCACTGAGAAAATACTAATTTTTGTCTTTGGGGAATAAAATCGCCTAAAATTTTACAATTATTAAATTACTTCATCTCCTGTGTGGTCAATCGTTCTTAAAGTAATAGTTAGCAATAATGACTGTATACTAATAAACATCTAACGATGGCCTGAATTAAAAAAGTATCCAAATTATCCAGCTGTACTGTAGTACAGTAAATTTGCTGGAATTCATTAACAATTTAAAGCATCAAACATGATACAGAACTGACTGCTGGTTTCTGCAGTTCCTCTGTTGTTACGCACACTTGAAGTAACACAAGTGTATTGAATTTTCTAACCTTTCTATAGGAGAATTATTAGGGTTTTGAATTAGCCAGGTTTGTGAAAATTCCTGAGAATGATTTGCTATATAAAGTGCACATAATTTGTTTATTTGGCAAAATGTTTAACCCTTATTTTCTTAATGATAGCTTGCATTCTTCCAGTTTTTCTACGACAATGTCAAAATAGACTAAAGTGTATTGTAGTCAGGATTGGTGTGATTCAAAATACTGAAATGTTAAAAAAGTACTGCAAATATAAACATGTACATTACACACAAAGATGAAAACAATCATGGTTCACGTATACTGCATTATAGATTATTTAACTATTTTTTTTAAAAGAAAAAATACATACCACAGAACCTTAAGGAAATCAAACAGTCAAAATTGACTCCCACTGGCTGCTCAGTTACTTAACATCAAGGCCCTATCCATTAGCAGGTTTCTTTAAGCTGTGGCTCATTTAAAACTTCTTTTTCTCCACATCCTCCTTTCATATCAATGACATTATTCCAGTTGATTTATGCACTGAGGAGACACACTTCATCAGGTTAGATTAATTCACTAACTCCTGGGTGCTATTATAGGCAGATTCTGGCTCTGTGCATATCAGCTAGCCAACTAAGGTTAGCATCTGACATGACAGAGATTAAATTTCTGTACTTCAGCACAGATTTTATTCAATGGTCATAAAAAGAGAAAGAGCATAGAGCCAGAGTCATAAAACCCCACGTCATAAACTCACATAATCAAATCAGACTTTTTTTGTTTTAAGCTTAATGAGAATTAAAAGTTCTAGCCTTTATGAATAGGGAGGGAGGGATTAAAGGAAGTAAAAATAGTTTCTCATGTTACATCTGAAATCTACAACTACAATGGCTCAGGAGCCTGTGGATATACTATAGCATTAACCAGATGTAGCAAACCAATAACCTGATGTAATATTACAGTAGTAATGAACCTTTTGTTCACAACTCAGTAGTGTTTCTGCAGATTGCACTGCTCTGTAAAAACAGGATTACCTTTTTTTAAAGGAAACCTGATTTCAATATTGAGTCCTCAATAAGGTAATGAAAAGTTACAGTAATGAATTGTAAAGACGTTAACATGACTTTGTAATCACTGTACCTCATGGAAGTTTTGCTTTTAAATTACTTCTTTCTCTACAAAGCTTTTAAGATCTCTTTCAAGCTTCTTAAAGAAAACAATATAGAAACAATATACCAGAAATCTGAATACCTGATTCAGTAGCTCTACAGATTGCTTTAGTAGAGGTGTAACATATTTTGACCAATCTCTAAAGGCAATTCAGAAGTCTTCCCCAGCTATTGTAGTGGAAATGTCCTTTCAGCAGACAAGAGACAGGGCACTTTTTATGATCGATATTAGCAATTTATCCAGTATTTATCCAATATTAGAAGACAACACGTTATCAGGTTCTGCTTCTAAATGGAATTATGAAATCTTGCTCATTTATATGCCTAAGTTTTTTTTTTTAACATAATTTTGCATCAGTTTCTCTGTAGTTAGTATAATTCTTGATGTACAAAAATGGCAAATAGTATGTCGTGTAATACTCTTTTTTCATTTCCTTCTAGTTACATTTGTAGGATATGTATGAGTTAATGGGTTAAAAAAAAAATAATTAGTGATGTAACCAGGAGGAATATGCTTTAAAACACTGAATTTAATTCTTTGGCTTCTTTGTCACAGGGTGGCTGTTAGGAAATGTTTTAGGCAAATTCATGTTTTATTACAACACTAACAGAACCTGCTGACATAGTTCAGTATTTCTAACAGTTTTGAATCCTGTTCTAATCTTTAGATTTCAGTACATTTTTGATGTTAATGGATTTCCAAAATAAAACGCTCAAGTTGAAATTTGGCCTAATTCAGTCTAAGGTTATTAATTCTCCATTTTACCTGATGTTCAAGACCACCAAATAAGGCCTACATCACCCCAGTTCAAGACTGCCATCCCAGGTGATACGCATTTTGAGAACATCGCATTATCAAAGGCAGCTGTGAAGAAATAATGGGCAAAAAGTAATTGGTCTTTTCACTTAAAGAGACCCACCAAAACTTGGAGAAGCCACCTAACCTGCTGAAAAAGCTAGCAGTGTTTCACTTCCCCTTGAAAAATGAAAGATTTTTTTTCTCTTTTTACAAATACCTCTGTGTCCCTATACAGCTGTAGACCTCTCCTTTTCTCTCTCTAAATACCAGGGACTTAATCTAATCTATGTCTTCTCTTTCTGTGTGATGCTAACTGTTGTTTTGGAGCTCTTAGCGACTCCTCTTTCACATTTCTGCATTTTTTTATTATGGGTTTTGCATCATAAAAGAATCAGTTACTGGCAGGCTCCCAATTATTATGAACACATCTTTTATGAAGGTAACAGCAACACATCTGTAGCTGGGTTATCTTTATATTTGCAGTGTGTACTCTTCATGAAACCAGCTACTGGTGCGAAGGCTAAAGATGAGTTACCTGCCCGTGTGTACCCTCTCAAACCAAAACCGTTTTGGTTTTGTCTTTTTGTATGTAAGATGAACGTGCACATTCTCAATGCCAAACAGTGATCATAGACTAAGCAAATCCTTCATTTGTAGGCTTTCAGTTTAACTGTTGCCCATTCCCGTATCAGTTGTCCAAATATCATATGCTACTTGAATGTTACCTGGGTTAGTTCCCTTGATCACTGTGCCTATACGAAGTTGTTTGGATTTGCTCTGGAAATACATTCTGACACATTTTCTTGCTTTGGAGTTTTAACATAATGGCTATACTTCGGTTTACTATAAAATTAATTAATTACCTGCTTTTTTATGAAAAATTCCCTCTGGAATACTCATAAGTTAACAGAAGTCTGCATCAAACCTCCCTGATTCTGTTTCATTCTGTGTTAGGATTATGTGTATATATTTTATAGTTCCTTTTCCTGCTTTGTCCTAATGATTCTCATTTTCACTGTTTCACAGGGGGTTCCTTTCCCTTACTATCTCTAGGAAATCTATTAAGTATTATACAAGTGGAATCTTTGTGATTGCCATGATTACATGCAAAGTTAATTTTCCAGTTTGTTCATGTTTCTTTAATATACAGTACTGTCTTGAGTCTTCTCCAGCATATTCAGTATTTCTCCATATTGCTAGGAGTGATAGGAGATTTGCTTGCAACTCCTATTTTCTCTGTATAGACCTGAGATCACTCCATGCCTTTTAACTCTTGATTAGCAAGGATGGTTTCACTATCATCCTTTTCAATTATCATTAAAAACTAAATATGTGCAAGAAAATAGAAATCTTTGCAATATTTATTAGTCAGATCATAATCTTTCATTACAGTTTTTAATGTGTTTTGTAGAAACCAGGGTTTGAAGGAAAGCTAACAGGCATAAGATCACTCAAGATGATGAGGAACTGAGAACGACTATAATTTATGTGACTTTAGCCACAACTAAAAGCAACTGAAGGATGCTTAGAAAAATATGACTAAAATTAATTTTAAATACTGCATTTTTTTTGTGATGTAAGTAAGAGTGTTTGGAAATTGGAGTTTTCTATGATCTTCTACTGGGTATATTTTCATGAAAAGCTGCCTAGTGCTTTGTGAAGTATATAAATAGGGTGACAAGTTACAGCTAAATTTAAGAGAGAAGGTGTCAACTTAAGCTTAATGCTTTAAATCTCGTTACTTACAAGATTCTTATGTAATACATCTACAGCTAAGATCAATGGAAATTGAAAGTTCCCTTATTATAGAAGAGAAATTGCTCTTGGTAAATCATTTTTCATTAAAATCTACCTAAACTGAAGCATGTACCCTTCCCAACTGTTTGCCAGAAAATTTATGACACTCCAGTTGAGCTATGATTATTGTTATTTTTTTTTACACACAAGGACATGTGTTGAGAATAAAAGAGAGATAAAAAGATAACTCTATTAAGTGTTTAATATTTATAATTATATCAAAAGTTAAGACTAGTTGAGGATATTCTTAAAATTAGAAATGATTCAACCTGAAGTTTTACATGAAGAGTGTCTACATATCAGGGAAGTACAATATGCAAGAAAGTTACATTATACATGGATTTTTAATGGGCAAGCCCATGAAAACAAATGCTGCAGTACACGAGTCTGAAGCACTCATCATTTCTACTAGACAGGTAGATGTTGACATGGGGTCAACCTATATTTTTGTATTTGCTAAAGAAGAGGATTATAAGTGTGCCTGGAGCACTGCACACAGACACTTTTATAAATTAAAAACTCTATAAAGTGTTTATCATTTTTTATTGCTTGACAGCACAAGATTCTTTTAAGGAATTGCTAAATGAATTTTCTCACCTCCTCTGTTCCTAAAATAAGCTGCTCTTTACACCTACTATACACTTTTCACTTTTCTAAATAGCTTCACACACTGCCTATGCTTGCTACGTTGTCTACAAGCCTGAAAGTCAAACCCTTTTCTCACTGCATTCAGTCACTGAGATGACTGCTGTGTCATCTAACAAAACCCTGCTCTTCATTACTGATGTTTCACCGAGTCGGATGTATCACCAGCCTTTGTACTATCTACAATTATCTTTTAACCCCTTCTAGCCCTTCATGTAGCATTCTCCTTAAACCACAAGAGCTGCAGAACATTGGGCCACTGACAGAAAGAGAGGCATATTTATGGTTGTCCTTAAATACTAGTTATATGTTTATCCGAGATTTTGGAGAAGAGGGTAATAGACCAAGAAACACAACTGGGTACAGTATTTGCAGTCTGGCAGCAGAGCATAATAACAATAATAATCCCTATCTCGTTCTCTTTGTTTTCTAGGATTTGACTCATATTTGTTTGGCCTCAGCATTTAGTGAATATTTTCACAGTTGTATTACAATTAACTGCTGAATGGTAAGTATAAAATTACTCTTCATTGTATATGTAAAGTTAAAATAGCTTTTTCTCACTAGGCATTAATCATTATTAAATTTTATCTGCCATTTTCGTGATCAGTTGGTTTGTTTACATTTTTTTGATAAAAAGCTCCCATTCAGGCAATTGAAGATCTTAAACAGTATGTGTCAATGACAGAATTAAATAGGCAGCAATCTTTCAAATTACTTTCACATGCAACAAAAAATAAAAATTTCTTCTTCAAGCAAAAGAAGATTCTACAACCAGCTCTGTGCTTCACATCTACTGAATCTGAATTTTATATTCTGTAGCATGAAGTTACGTAGTACTTCATAATGGGCCATTGTCTTTACATTCATAGTATCATCAAAAAACTTCTTGCCACTATTCACACCTTTATTCCAAGTTATTTTTGGAACATGCATCCAATATAGGCTCTCACCATGGAAACTCGTAGTCACCTCCTTCACAATGAATACTGAAAATTATCTTAGTATATTTAACTTCCAAGAACTTTTTTTTCTCCATTTGAAAAAATTCCCACCGCATGAAAGCACCTTAAAATCTTTAAGAATTTGCTCATCAGATAACTTTCGGAAATTCAAGAAAAGTGAATTAATGGCATCTCCTTTTTCTGAATGCACCTTGACACCTATAATGGCACAAAACCACTTTGCACACTCTTTTTGATTTACCTTGACCAAAACTTGTTATCACTGAATTTGGTGGCAAACTTTATTGTTGCATGTGGCCTCATGAGTGAATTACAAAAACATCAAATAAGCATTTTTAATTTAAGCTTTTTTGGGTCTGTATTAGACAAATAGTCATAAACTCCTGAAGTGCTGTCTATACTGACTCATCGGGGTATACCATGGGTTATAAACACCTATGTTTAATTTCTCTCCTCAAGCTTTTGACACCTTGTTCAGTACATGATAAAAAATACATGAGCATAAAGAGAGGAGGTGATTTCTTTTTTTATTTATTATTATTTTCTAATCTTCTATAAACATCTGGTTTGAAATTTCTGTTGATGTGTCTGTGTTAGCAAACTGCCTATTAACACATTTCCTTCACCTAAAATCGTACTGAACTTGTTTATTTTCTTCTAGTAGGTAACAATCACTTGATATATTAGGCAACCAAGAACTAAAATGCTTTTCCTAGATCTTATGATAAGCTTACCAAGCTGGGTTAGAGTTAATTTTCTGCGTAGCTGCTGTGTTTTGGTTTTCATATGAGAATAATGTTGGTTTAGTTGTTGATAGGTAGTGCTTATATTAAGTCAAGGACTACTTTAGCTTCCCATAAAACCTGAGAAGGAGCAAAGGCAGGCTGTCCAAAGGAATATTCTATACTCTAAACACCATGCTAAGTATATTAAGATAGGGATTGGCTGGGGTGCAGTTGCAGCTGTTGATTGGGATGGGATGGTGAGAGCAATTGCATTGCATCACTCATTTTGTAAATTCTTCTACTGTTACTATTACCTTCCCCTCCATTGCAGTTCTGCTAAACTATCCTGATCTCAACCCTCAAGCTTTTCTTTTTTTTTTTCCTTTTTTTTTTTTCCCCGATGCTCTTCCCCTAGCCCGCTGAGTGGCAGGGGAGGGGGGCAGTGGGCAGGCAGCTGTGTGGTGCTTAGTTGCTGACTGGAATTAAATCAAGACAACACTCAAGCACCTTGCAGAGTACTATTTTGTTACTGTTTGCAATGACAATTGCCAAATCTGTTAGCAATAGATATATGGTTACAGTGACATCCTGCCCTTTAAAACAAAGTATTGTAGTTATAAACAATAACAATCAAGTTGCATCTGAACAACATGGTTTGGGCAGTAGAATTTAAAAATAATTTAAGACTAAGCAACTTTAACCAGAAAACATTCTAAATTTAAAAATGAGTTCTTAATTCAAAACCAAAGCCTACAAAAATGTTAAACTATTTCATGCAAATGGAATAATGAGATGGAAATAGAAAATAATCTAAGTGTATAGAAATGTGGGTGGGCACAAGCATCCACTCCCACTTTCTGTAAAGAAGCCCTCAGAAACCCTGACAACCTGATGCAGAATATCAGTGATTCAGTGTGGGTTGCATCTTAAATTCAACCTAGAGAATTTCCCAATTGTACAAGTTCCTGATTTTGATTGTGAGCTTGCTTTATTGTTTTTTTAAATCTGTATTACGAATGAAAATTTAAATTTAATATATTAAGTTTTAGAAATGAAGCCTTAATATAAAATTGTACTGCGTTTAATACTGCGTTTCTCTCTTGGCAATGGCTAGCTAATTCCAAAAGTGCTCTTTACTTTGTTGATGAGCCTTTTTGATGTTCTGTGTAAACGTACCACCGTGTGTTTCATTTATCCACAGAAAGAACTTTGGAATTTTTTTCTTAAAAAAGACAGCAGAAACTGAAAAGCCATTGCACAAATATCTTCTGGAAGATAAGAGAGCAACAAAGTGCTTTCAGTAGAGAAAGTAATTTTGTTCTAATTTTAAACAAAAGTTTAAAATTGCTGCTCGAATAAACAGGGCTCCAGACAATCACTCAGAAGATCTGTATTATTCCTTACATTTCAAATGTTTTTCTAAAATCAAGTTTTTAGATAAAGTATTTTAAAAAATTTCAGAATGCAAAACAAATTCATGTAAATACATTTATCAAATTATCTTTGAAATGATCTTTCAGTCTTGAGCATTTAAAAATATCAACTATTGTTGGTCAAAATATTAACTTGAATTTCAAAGGGAAAAGTCTATTCAAATCAGAACATCATGAAAGTTTTAAAGGAAACTGAATTTTTCAAACTTTATCAGTTTCAATATTCACCTTATTAAATCTCATGTTAAGAGTTCAATTTCAGTAAATCTATTTTGTTATAATTAAAAGCAGTAGCTTTAATGGAAACTAATTTCAATTTCTAAATATAACTGTTTCCATGAAATGACTATCAATCAATCAATCCCGTTGAGATAAGAGCCCTACTTTGTCCTGATAGCATTACTAGTTTTACAGTATCCTCGGCTGACTGACTTTAAGGAAGTCCATTTTTGCAGGAAACAAAGAACTGTTGACCCATTATGAAAAAATGTAAGACCTACATGTTCAGTATATTGCCATGTTCAAAACATGCCATGTTCAGGTAGTGGTTTTCACTTGCACTGGATTTTATTCATAAGCATATTTAAATGAAGGCACAAAAATCCTGACAGAATACTGTGTCTCAAATTATTAACATTGAAACACCAGAAATAATTTAATTTCTAGAAAAATCTTAAAATGGAACCTTTAAAGATAGAGTTTGAATATAATATTAAACCAAAAACTGGATTCTGTCTCTGCTGTAACAGATTACTTAATTTGCCTTTCCTGTTCCATATTCTTGTGGAATGGAAGAAACTTGTCTTCATTTTACCTAGATAGCAATTACTAATTTCCCCAAAAGTGCCTGTAGGTCACAGCTGGCCAACGTGATGAGAACATAGGAAGAGTTAGCGAAGCAATCCTCAGAAAGAATTTAACCAGGCATAAAAATCTCACAGGATGGACTCACTTCCCTTCAGAGAAGCGAAAAGGGCATTTGTGAGAGTTTTAGTTGTTCAGTTATAACTGTTTGTGATATATATTGCTGTAAATGGAGTATATCTTGTTAATATTCATATCTGAAAATTTAATTGAAATATAAGGTAAAGAAGAGAAGGAGGGCATCTTCCTTTCAGATGTTTTTTGTACCTGAATATTAATTACCTGCTGGAGGTAAGTGGTATTCCCATTACTGTCTTCATTTTGCTGTTTATATTCAGTAGAGAGGAGAGTTTGACCTTGTCTGGAGAAAAAAGGATTGACCTCAGTGAGTAATTCGGTATTTTAGAACATTATTTACACAGAGTGATGTCTAAGGCAAATCAAAATAGTGATTTCATACCCAAATAGACTGAGAATAGTTTAGGGAAGAGTCATGACAAAGCTATATAACTCGGGATTTCACTTCATAGCGAAAGAGTACTCTCAAATAGTACCCTCAAAGGGTACTGATTTAGTGGAATGTCTGACTGCAGGGGCCCAGCCCAGGTGTCCATATGTGTGCAGCAGATGGCCAGGAGTGGGCCAGCAGGGTCTTCACTGAAAGAGAAGCTGTACCTCAGTTTTGAAATGGAGTTGCACACTGATAACAATGATTTCCTCTAACTTTCTGGAACTGTTGTTAAAAGTCTGCTCAAAATTACATTAAGGATCTTCATAATGTAAGTAAGATTCTTCTGATAGTAGACATTAGATGTGCTTAATTATATGTTAAATACATCTCTGTTTCAGAGGCAACTCTGCAAAGTGATAGTGAAGTGAGAAATCTGACCTGCATCCATTGTACAGAGTGGATGACAGGGTAGTTTTGCTCTGAGACTTTTAGCTTGTTAAAATAAACTTTTGGACATGGATTTTAGTGAATCTAAATACATCCATTTCTCATAAGTAAAAAAACATTCACATAAACACAATGGAGAATAATCATACACAGATAGAAATCAAATGCTATATATGGCTCTGGAATCCCAACAGTTATTTAGTAGAGTTTCTTAGTACTGGAGTCAGTCCACTCTATCTTTTTACAAGTGTATAGTACCTACATGTAGGTGCAGAAGAGACTATTATGTTTCAAATACACCATATTTATTCTAATCAACATCAGCAGCCACACATTATTAAAGTGTTCCAGAGTTAAACTGAATTAATTTGCTTAAAGCATCTTTTCCAAACAAAATATGGTTAAAAGGAATATTTGGCTTTGGGCTTTGTGTTTGGAAGACTGCCAGAGATACTAAAAAGGATTGCAGAATTTTCCATTTCATTTCCTTACCTGGCCTAAACAGTATTTAAGGCCAGCTTCAAAATAAGGCATGAGATTTTGAGGGAAAGTAATTTACTTTTATTTTTTAATTATGTTAAATCAAGGGCATACCTATTATTTAGGGTTTTCAGATAGTCTTTAGGGTCATTAAAAATCTTAATTACAAGACAGGATTGCTGAGGACATACTTGACTGAGAACAGACCTGTTTGGCGTAAGAAAAAGGTTGTGACTTTATGACGTGTATTAGGTCAAATAGAGTAAAACCCAAAACAGCTCAGCCCAACTGAAAGCAGCTCTTTAAGCATGACTACTAGCTAGATAGATGCTACAAAAGTATCCCCCCACAGGGGCCATTTTCAAGATCTCACTATAAATATCCTGAAATTGTGGGAAAGACTGTCTGGATCAGGCTTCTAATGCACAGTGCTTAATTTTTGTACAAAAAGGCTAAAGATACCATCTCCCTGAAAAATTTTCATCCAGTTTGGACTAAGTTTTTTTCTTTTTACTCAGAGGTCAAATGCTTCATTATAGTCCTAATTTCTCCCTTGCTCCTGAAAAACTTTATGAACCTTCTTTTCCCCCACACTGCTGCTCTGTGGCTCTTCTGGTTTCTGCATATGGAGTGAACTAGATGCTCCACAGATACCAGTCCAGAACAATTCACAAAATCTCCGCAGATTAAAAGCAAAATGAAGGCCATAAATAATGCATGTAACACTAAGTGCACTTTACCCTGTTCTTGGATGTGTGTATTTTCTAAAATCTGCTTCTATTTCACATAGAAATGTATATTAGCCAGTTTTACAGGACAAATTGGGATGTATTGCTGATGGCATCTCTAGGAGCAGTATCGAACTCAAATTTGTTATAAAGAGATTCAGTTTGAGAAGAAGAAAAAGAATAAAAGAAAAATCTGGTTATTTGCAATTGCATGTATTAGAATCACTTCTGTTCCTAATTCTGATGACTAAACACCTCATGTAGTTACCTTACTTCTCTTATGAGGAAAGACTGAGGGAGTTGGGATTGTTTACCCTAGAGAAAAGGGGGCTGAGGTACTTATTGCTCTTTACAACTACCTGAAAGGACATTGTAGAGAAGCGGGGATTGGTCTCTTCTCCCAGGTCACAGGTGATAGGACAAGAGGAAATGGCCTCACATAGCACCAGGGGAGGCTTAGGTTGGATGTTAAGAAAAATTTTTATACTGAAAGGGCTATTAAGCACTAGAATGGGCTGCCCAGGAGAGTGGTTGAGGCACCATCCCTGGAGGTTTTAAAAAAAACAGCTTGACATAATGCTTAGAGACATAGTTTAATAATGGGGGGGTTGCATGGTTTTATTTTGTTTTTCTTTTTAATCAGATTTAGGTTGATGGTTGGACTAGATGATCTTAATGGTCCCTTCCAATCTAGACAACGCATACTTTTGGTTCTATAATAATCAGGTAGTATCAGATATTTGTTATTAAACATGGTTAGATTTTAATGTAACAATAATATTAGCCATTGCTCTCATGTACAGCATAAACTTTGGTTCATTCTGAGTCTCTATCCCAGTGAAGAGATGTCAGTTATTTGGTTTCTTTTCTTTTAGAGACAAAAAGCTTCAGAAATAATTTGTTATGTGATGTTACAGATTAATATTTGCGAAAGGATGGAGAATCCAAAAGTTTTATTTCTAAAGCAAGCAAGTTTACTCAAAGAGCAGAACAAAAAATGACTTCTTGGGGGTGCTCACCTTAATTCTTATCTGTCAGGAGAGCTAACTTCTCACTTTGTCTCACTGACTTTTCCTAAAGACACAATGAATGAAAAATGGCAGAGAAAGTGAAGGGAAATTTGTCTTCATTTTATATGCACTATATACTGGTTCCTTGGTGCTATCCTAAAAGATACTATCGGCAGCCAACTTTCAAGAACTTCCAGAAGGCTTCACTTACTACCTTCTACTTGTTCAATTCCCATGCATGTGTAAAAAACCTAATTTAGATAGATACTTTTGTCCAAATGGAGACAATAAAGGAAATATATTGATTGATGGTGAAGACAAAAGATGAGGAGTGAGACACAAAAGTCTGTAAAGTGAAGAAGTCATCCTTGCTCAAAGTAGTTTACGTGCTACTTGATAGGCTCCTGTTGGCTGATCGATGTTAGTTTAGCCTCTATGGGATTAATGTACTTGGCGGGATTTGTGTGTGATTTCAGAATGGGGCAGAGAAATTAGTAGGTTGCTCATTTTAAACACACAAAGTTAGGTAAGTAAAGCAAAGAGCTAAAGGAAGATAATGGGCTAAGTAAATGAGTTTCGCGTGTCCATCTTACCCTTCTCTGGATTTTCAGCCCCAGGTTTTTGTTTTGGTTTGGTTTGGGGTTTCTTTCTGTTTTTTTGGCAACTATTCAGGACCCAGTAGTCAGTCTCATGTATAGAGCCAAATAATGATAGTAGAAATCAGACAAAAGATCTCTCTTGTGGTTTACAGGGTACTACAAAGGGTTGTTTCTTCCTCTGTAATAATAAATCGCTCACCTGCAGGAAGGATTTCCTCATATAAACAAAGCAGTTGACTGAAGAGCACTAGTAAATATACATTTCTCATGGGCAGCATATCAGATGTCTTTTCCCTTTCCTCTTGCTGGTAATAGTAAGAACTCCGTGTACTTCAACAAAGCTGAAATGAGACTATTTCAAGGAGATAATTAGCTGCCCTGTATTACTTTTGAGAGATCATTAGAGACCTTTAATATCCTCAAGAACAAAAATGCAGTAGATTATCTCTAAGGAAAACCCACATTGTTCCCAAATACAGTTTGAAGCAGTATAGTAGCTAATCTACTTTTTTGCAGCAATTAGAAGGTGGATGCATACAATATGGAGCTTGGCAACTGCAAACTTGGGGAGTTTTCATGATTCAGCAGACTTGTGTATCATTAACCACTTGTAGGCAAGTACAGCTTCCAGATCATTCACTCGCTTCAGATATAAATAAAATGTGAGTTATAATCAAACACTAGAGCATAAATTGAACTTATCCTATAAAACATGAAAATTAAGTGCACCTCTTGAACATGTAGCTGTTCTTTGTGAAGAACTTCAAATACATAATTACAGAGTATTATTCATCGGGTTCGGAGAATCTTCTACTATAAGTTAAAAGGCTGTATTAGAAATACAGATAGCTAGAAGATTTAGTAACTCACTGGACCCTAATCTTTCGGAGTTCAAAATTTCTGTTCTTCTTGCTTGCAGGGGAAAAGAAGTAATAAATCTTTCTTTCCCTTTTCTTAAATAAGGTAACCAGAGAAACAGATGAGGAAAGAAATAGAAAAAAAAAAAAACTTTATATTAAATAGACACATCCTGGCCTCTATGAAAATTGGAAGGAATCAATGGTATAACCCAAGAAACTATCAAGGAAGAGGAAAGTCACCAAAGGGGAAGTTGTCCTGTAGGGATTCATGGGGACGAGTAGCTTGAGAACTGCCTGACAGAAAAGAACCTGGGGGTGCTGGTCCACTGCTAGCCAAATACAAGCCAGCAGAGTGCCCAGGTGGCCAAGAAGGCCAACAGCATCCTAGTCTGTATCGGGAATAGTGTGGTGAGCAGGACTAGGGAAGTGATTGTCCCCTTGTACTTGGCACTGGTGAGGCCCAACCTCAAATACTATATCCAGTTTTGGGCCCCTCATTACAGTATGTTGTGATTCTGGAGCGAGTCAAAAGAAGAGCAGTGAAGCTGGTGAGGGGTCTGGAGCACAAGTCTTATGAGGAGCAGCTGAGGGAGCTGGGGTTGCTTAGTCTGGAGAAAAGAAGGCTGAAGGGAGATATTACCCCCCTTTTACATAGTTGTAGAGAACGATATCGAGAGGGGCGTGTGTTGGTCTCTTCTCCCAGGTAATAAGCTATAAGGACAAGAGGGAATGACCTCAAGTTGCATCAGGGGAGGTTTAGATTGCATATTAGGAAAAATTTCTTCACCAAAAGGGTTATCAAGCATTGGAATAGGCTGTCCAGGAAAGCAGTAGAATCATCATCCCTAGAGGTATTTAAGAGATGGGTAGACGAGGTGCTTAGTGACATGGTAATATCCTAACACGATTATCTGATCCTCAGCATAATACAATACTATAAAGTGGATCCTAAACTCTGCAGTTCTTCAGTAAGATCCCTCCCAATATAGCAGTACACAGAAAGTGTTGCAACAGAAGCAGAATGTTTGCAGTTTTACAGTGGAAGTTTTAGCATGCACAGAAACATGGGCAGCAGCTCATTGGGCAAGACCTTGGTGTTTATAGTGACCGATACAGAAAATGAAAGAGAGGAGAGCAAGAATCAAAAAAGAAATCAGATTAAAGAGCCTGCTAGTATGCATCAAGGGAAGAAACGCATTCAGGTCCTTCTAAACAAGCAATAACTACTCTAAAAGTGGAATCAATACAGTACAAGTATAGTGCAAATCCACTCCAGCACAAAGCTCAGAAACCAAGTTTGCCTGCCCACCAGCTAGTTCAGTGTCTATTAATTTTCATTTGTTTTTTAAAGAAGATTACTTCAGTGTTCTGACTGTTCAACACAAAGTTACGACATTTGGAAGAACAAAACACATGATCAAGAAGAATGTAGTAGAAGAAAATCCTAAATCTACTTCTGTATTTTATTTCCTTATGTTCCATCAGCGCTGGTGGAGAGAATTGGAACAACAGTTTCAACAGTATTTGAGGGAAATGTGGAGGTGCACCATGGAAGGATCTGAAATAAAACAGTGCTTACTACTAATAGCCACTTTGCATGGGCCAATGATGAGGAACAAAGAGGTTCTTGGAAAAAAATTTTAGAAAATGAAAGAGCAATAGGGATAATACTGATTAAAGTAGGGCCAAAAATCAGAAGTGGGTATTTTAGGTTGTCAAGAGCTATGTAGGTCAAAGGAAAAATAAGATGCAAGTTTAAACATAAAATAGTTGCAGGTTTCTAGCATCTGGTTCTTTCTCTCTGCTTTATTCTTTCACTTTTGGGACAAATAGGTATTTGTTTACCTTTACCTTTCTCCTTGGAATGACCAAAGTCACAGGAATCAGTGCAACAAAAATTAGAAGGCAATGACAATCTATGAATTTAGAACAAAAAGCTGCCATGTAACTCACAAAGAATAAAATGTCCTTTTGGAAGAAAAAGTCAGCAAGCTTCCACTTAAGTGTCTTTTACTGGGGAGAATACCCTGCTCTCACCTTACAGTTCTTCCCCATAGCAACTTTATTTCTAAAAGTCAAAAATTTCACGTGTGAAACAACGATAAAACACTGCATGGGAACGATTAGCAAGGATCAAAATAGATTTTCTGTCATCTATAGTTTTCTTTCTTTTGCAACTCCATTGAATCCTCCAGTATTTGTTTCAAGACAAAAAGGTCAAGAGCTCCAAGAAAAGGAAATTACAGAATCTTAGAGCATTACATTTATTCTCATATTGCTGGTTATGTGAATATAGAACATGCATGATCATATAGTGATATTTTCAAAGAACTCCCTATCACACAAACACCAGACTAACGTAAAATATATATTTTCTTCTATTTTGTGCTGTTGGAAGATTGCACAACCCACAACACTTACTGTCTCTCATTACAAATGGGACTTCATTTCCTTCCTTTCAGTTCTTTCCAAATTTCTCTAAGACAAGTCATTCAGCAAAATCTTCCTTCTAAGGTTGTCAATCAACAGCTTTCCAGAGTTTCCCCAGCTGTATCATCACAGGTAACTTCTAACACCTTATTCAGTCCTTACCCAGATTCTCTCTAGCAAGAATCTTTGTACTACTGATCTCTAAATGCTTACAGTTTTTTGCCTGCTGTCTCTAAGCTCCAAAAGAAGTGAAAAAACCCAAACCAACAAACAAAACAAAGCAACAGAAAAGCATTTTACTTCCTTCTGCCTTAATAAGTCATTCTCAGCTTACATGCCAGAGTCTCCCTAAAGCCCTCTTTTCAGTCCCTAGTTGATTTGTCAGCTTGATCCTTTACACTGGCTTAGAGAAGTCATTACTTTGTTTATTCCACAATAATCTCAAAATCTCTAGAAGGTACCATTTTCTCCTGATCCTAAATTACTAATAATGAACCGAGTACAACTAGAGTAAACAGCTCTGTTTTAGTGGCCACTACAGGTCATGGTATATAAACTCCACCATTCATCAGATTTCTTTAGAGAGATTAAATTCACCACCACTCCCCCATAAATTGCTCATTACCAGTACTTCCTGGAAACATGAAGCTGGATATTGGCTCTTCACACGTTGCTGTCGATAAAGCACTTTGTAGTCATGTTGACATCATGAGTCAGTTACTGCAAAACACCAGAAAATAATTTTGGGCGAAACAGTATGAATTATGAAGAAAAGAAGAACATCAAAACAAGTATAAGACACATTTTGATAATGTTTCATGCGCTTATGAGTTTATGTGCTTACTGACAATAACAGAAGACCAAATCGTAAAAGTGCCAAGGGCATTTCTGGCGCTATATTAATGCAGAATCACTAAGAGAAACAAGCCAGTTTTCCTTATCTGGGCTAACAGTGAAGGAAATCCATGACCATCTGTGAAACTGAAAACACACCAAAAAAAAGGCAAACTAAGAGACTGCCATTTTGATAATGACATACCACCAATGACTGTAACCAGAAAGAAGATACCAAAATTTGCCTTTAGAATTAAAAAAAAAAAAGTTTAAAAATTCTTTAAGCATTTTTTCAAAAGTAACTAAAGTTGTACTTCTCACTATTTACTTTCATGGCCTTTGAAAGATGAGATTCGTTTCTTTTCAAAGAATGTTACCATATACTGAACTGTAGACCTAAATGAACCTTTCACCGTTTTGATGACTTAAAACTCTATATTACCAGTTATCTGCCAAAGATTTTTTATTTCATTACCATGTTTTTCATAATTATGAAGTGAATAATGGTAATATGATATTTTAAATGGAAAATTAGAAGTTTTTACACTAGTCTGGGAAACATCTCAATGAAAAGACTACACATATGTTGGAAATGTGTCTTGATTGGCACCATAAAAATTGGTAGAAAAGTGTAAGAAAGAAACATGTAAAAGTTAAAAGAACACTTAATTATTATTTGAGTAAAGTTAATCTTCTTAAATTACTTTTTTAACTTACCTGCTCTGTTGCCAGTTACTCTTAGCAGAATTTTTTTCATGGCATCACTAATACCACACTGTTTTAACTAAATCTGTTAAAACTAAGGTATTGTAAAGGCTGTAAAATACGCCTTATTCTTCTTCTGGAAAACATGCAAATTCAAGGCTTGCCTTTTCAGCTTTGCAAGTAACTTCTGACTTCTAAACATTGAAGGTAATTCCCTGTCCCTAGAGATGGAGCTGATCCCACAGATCCATTGCAATAAGACTCCCACTGATCTACATTGCCTTCATTCATACAACCAGGAGTAGTTATTTTATATTAACCTGTCCATAAATCTGACATAAAACCCATGGTGTTAAGGATAGTGTAGAACTGAGTTTCAGTTGACAACTGTGTGAAAATCCCAAGGTCACTTCCCAGCTCTCCTAAGTGTGGTAACACAGTGCACTTCCAGCACAGTAAATGGACCCGCTCACCCTTTAATTTTAAGAAATGCTTTTTGAGGCTAGCAATATATTTCATCTATTTAAAGCCGAATAAAAACACAGCAAAAATAATTTATTTATTTATTATTATTATCATTTATTAACTGTAACTTCCATGTAAGTAATTCTCATAAAAAGTCACATGTAAGATATTCTGCAAAAGAATTCTTTCAGACTTGGCAGTCTTATTATTTTAAAATTTAAATTACATACTCAGAGACGTTCAATGCTGTATAACTTGGATCAAAGGCAATAGTGCAATGGAAGTAAAAATCACTGATTAAAAAAAAAACAACAGAAAATCAAGTCCAGCTGTCAATACTTTTCAAGAGATTTTACATCAAGCCACTTTAAACTCCTCGCATAATTCTTCAAGCACTCTGCTATAAATCAGATCAAAATGTATTCCTAGTCAAGTCCCCTTTTTCTTAAAACATTTGATGTGTGTCTGTTGGATGAATTTCAAAAATTACTTACATAAAGTATTCCACAACTGTGAGGCTACGAAGTCAAAGAACAATGTAGAATACACTATTAACTGCTACCCAGCTGGGTCATCTCCTCAGCCATGAGTTTACTTCCTTGATAGAACAAGAAGCATTTTGTTGGAAAGCAGCATTAGGTGAGAATGAACTCAGTCAGTTGGCAGATCTTGGTTTAGCATAAACTGATTTGGATTCTGGGGTGGCAAACAGGAAATCTTTTCCCCCTGCACACGGCAGGGTTCATCTGATTTCCCAAACAGATTGAGAGAAGGCTCTGATGAGAGATCTTGAGGGTTAAGGGAATCTAGTTTGACATAGTAGTTCCTCCATCCAGAATTCCCAGAACTGGCTGGCATTGTGTGATGATTTTTAAATGGAACCAGTGAGAATCTACAGTTGATATTTCTAGCACAGCCCCTAGATCTAGGGGTTGCATATCTACAACAGATTTGCATCTGTCATATACCAAAGAAACAGCGAGTGAAGATTTTGTGTATTCATCCGAGATACCTCTATGGTACCATAAAGGTACAGTTTGAGAAGGAGTATAATTTTAAATAATGAGGGAGGGAGTTTATTCCTGTGTAAAGAAGAGTCTCTCATTGTATCCCTATCCTAGTAGTTATTGTAGTAAAAGCGTATCCTTAAATTAAGATCTGTGTATCTCACCTCTGTAGGTTTCTTCAAATAAGAGGATTCTTTAGAATGAGGCAATATATCCTTTGGAAATGAAAGTCAGCCTTAGATATTAGACAGTGGGGCCTGATGGTACAAGTTTCATCATTTCAGAGAACTATTTATTTATCCTGAAAAATAATGCCACCAGGTACTGCACCTGCTCCTTGCATTTTGATAAACTGTTTAGCATTGCATGTGTAGGCAGATATATTACTATTTCTGTAAGGAGGAAAATGGAAGGAGGCAAGCAAGGTGTTCCAACTAACACTGTCTTCTACATGAAATCCCAGTATCTTCAAAAAGCAATACATTTGTTGTATCTAAAATACATATTTATGCAGGTGATCTTTCTGGGCTTCAATTCAAAAAGCTTATTCAAATAAATTAGTAGGTATTTCTGTTAATAAAATTTATGACAAAAGAGATGTAAAGTTATCCCTACTGGAGGCTTGAAATTCATTTTCATTTCCATTTTGGCAAAAGACCACTCTCCTTCTGGTAGGAGATCAAGCTTGGTAAGTGAAGATAGCTTATTTTGCATGCACATCTGTGCAGAAAGGCAAGTAATTCTTTGGTTCAGGTGGATAAATTGCCAGCTTTCATATATGACAGATAGTTTAATGCACAGTGAAACAACTACTGTGGCTGTTCACTGCTGCTAAATGTAACAGCAAAAACTGTCTAAAACAGAAAAGCAGTGAAGAAATATACTATGGTGTGGGCAGATGTCCATAATGCATGAAAAGGAAATCTGTGTCCTCTTAGATTAAGCAAAAACTGTATTCATATGATTTACTGTAATTTTTTTGATTTTTAGTATGTTCTATCTTAATAATGCTTACATGATAAAGATGCATATGTATTCTTTCTCATGCTTTAAAAGTCCATTTAACTTTTGAATGAAGGAAAGAACACTTAGAGGAGCAGTCACTGATAACAGACTATTGTTAAAAAGCCATCATGTATTCAGACCCATCTGGTGCTACCCTGGGAGCAATGTGTTACGAACTAATAAAATTACTGCAGGGGTAGGGAAACCAGTAAAGAGAATTTAAAACGAATAGCAATTTGTTTTACAGACAGAAGAATTACGTTGTTTTATGTCATGCAAAACACTTTAAAAAATCATTTTGGCAAAATGATCTTCATTTCAAAATGCTTCCCAATCATATCCAAATTCATATTAGTAATTGTTTCAATTTTCTATAAATAATGATTACATTAAAATATCTTTTACACAATCCTTAAACATTTCTGAAATGTGAGAACAAGCCTGAAACATGTTTTCACATTTCTCAGATGTAAGTCAATAATAAAAATGATATAAATATGGAGCTAGTCATATTATTAGGACTATGAACACTCTGACTGGTTTTAATTATTTATTCATCCTATCATCTGTTAAATACTACATAATTTTGTAATGCTTCCTCAGCCCATTCAACTAAAGCATTAAATAAAAAAAAGAATCACAGTAGATAAGAGTCCATTTTGGTGCAGTGCCTTTTCTTTGCTGTTGACAGACAGGAGCATGAATTCCAACAGTTCTTATAAATGACTTAGAAAATGTTTTTCTAGCTCCAAGTTTTCCCACTCATAAGTGCTTATTCTTCTCGGTAAAGAGAAGCAATCATGGAGAAAACATACAGCAAAATGTGAATCTACCCACGTAAAGCTTTGTTTTCGTTACGTTTCTTTGAATGGTTTATATTTAATTGATGAATCTCAGTGTTTGTGTCGAATGACTTTCAGTTCCCCAGTGTCTCAATCAGCACAGTGCAGACACAAAAACTGCAGGTGGGCTTCCTCACACTGTTATGCTGATTTAGCTTCCCTCTTCATCTTAAATGACCACCTGAGCTGAAAGTGATAGACATTTTTATCTGGGAGTTTATGCAGTCTTTGGCCTTTTCTGAGGCAGACTGTCAGTTTCCTCCATAGGCACTGCGTACAATTCACAAAAAGCAAAAATGTGAAGTGTAATTCTTATTTACTTAGTTTCTTTTTTTTTTTTGAACGGAGTAATGACAGGTTCATACCTGAGTTCTAATAAAAGAAACTCTAAACATGAAATATATAATATAAAAGTGAAAGGGCACAGAGGTTAGCTGCTAAGACATATGGCTGGTAAATAAAATAAGAATGCATTAACACATTATATATGTAACTACTCTTTTTAAAGATGGTCTCACTACAGAATGCACAAGGAAATTTGTGTTAGTTACCGAGAGACATATGGCTGGTAAAAAAAATAAATAAATGCATTAACAGATTTTATATGCAATTTCACTCTTTAAAAGGGGTCTTATACCAGAAAACATGATATTTTTCCTTCTTTCTTTTCAGAGCATCGATCAGAGGGAAAGGAGAGTCATTAATATACACATTAGCATTAACAGGCAGTGAATACAATCATTAGTGTCATGGCTCAGGTGGTTTGTGAATGCAACTGTAGGATCAAATCATATCACAGAAATTGCAATGAAGCTCTCTACCAGATTTTGCTATTATTTGAGTGTTAGACCTGTATTGTCACAGATCTATGAAGGACACTGCCAATAGTAAACTAAGCTGCATTATCATCATCTTCATTAGTTATTTAAAAAAATAATAAAATCAATAATCAAGCTTTCATAGTCTATTTTCTGCAGGTTTTCCTTTCTGGTTGTGGTAGAGTGGATAGATACTTCACAAGTCAGAGCTGTAGAAAAGACATTTGACAGAAGTATTAACTACTTGTGATTTACTAGTAGAGCCACAGGTAATGATTTGACAGTGACTCCAATAACAGGGATGAAAATATTATATCCTTATTAGCTCACAAATAGAAGCATTCTGTAGACAGAATGATAAGTGTCCCCACGTGACTTCAGAGTGAAATCTCAGAGTTTTGTGCTTAGAAGAATATTGAGTATTCCTGGCTTAGTATACTTTGTGTTTGCTTCTGTACTTGCTATTTAACTACTGCTATTTAATGCAATCACAAGTTAATAAATGTAATCACAGTCTTTATGATTACGAGATCTTTGTATGCACATTCTACAAAAAACATGGAGGAAAAACAATTTGAAAGATACACATAAATGGACACCACTATTTGGTGTTAATGATACTGTATTGTAGTCTAATGAAAAGTAAATATACAGCCACAAACCTTCTATTTAGGAAGGTGGGCTTCCCCTGCAAAGCAAATCTTAGCCTCCAGTGTGGTTCCTGAGCATGCCTTTTCACATTTCAGCTGGTTCAGCTACAGGATGCCCCTAGAAGGGAATCTTCCTCTACTCCCCACTCAGGTCTGGTGACAATTCTCTGGGTCAAACCACTGTGCAGTTGCACAGTGAGTTAGTTCAGCTCTTTGGTCTGAGACTACTATTTTTATTGTGTTGGCTTTCTAATGGATAGGTGAGCTGAACCAGCTTCCCTGGCAGTCACGTGCTTGTTAGATCCAATACAGAACCTGGGCTCTTTCTTGATAGAAAAGGTCTGTTCTAGGATTAAAATTTCTTTTCCACTGGTCTGATTATTTATTCTCAGTCCAGAATTCCAGATACAATCAGAATGGGTCCTAAACTCGCTTCCAGTGTATTAAGAAAATAAATCTTAGTTAAATTTCACATGGTATAGTGTGAAAGTTTATATCAAAGTGCTTGAGCACCCTTGAAGTTTAAATGACTTCATTTACACATCTTGTTCTGACAGAATTCCATATTATCATTCTGTCCCATGGGGAGAAAGCAGATCACAATTTTGTCACTTGCGTATATAAATTATCATACCAAAGGTTTACTTGCTATGTGAAGTCTTCTGTGGTTTTAGATCCTTCTGTTGAATGCAAAATGTCTTAATAACTGGCTATCTGTACCAAATCATTTACATGGTGATGAATCCATAGTTTAAAAGTCTTGAGATACACTACCATGTGCTGGCTTGAGTGACTACACTGGCATACATTATGTAAAAGTTACCAAATCTAAAAATTCAGAATTCCCTTTAGCATAGAAGAAAAATTCAGACAGATCAAATGATAGAGAGCTGCAGAAATTCAGAAGTAGTCATCTTGCATGACTACTAATTGGACATCTGTACTGGAACAAGTCTGTACTGAACGGCGGCGCAAACGTAATTTTTCAGAAATTTTTGACAGGAAGTATCCAAAGAAGCTGAAAGCCTACTGCTGTGTAATTCACATCAGAGATTATAACACACACACACACCCCTCCAACATTATAGTGTCCTTTCCAAGTCAGATCATTTTATTTTCTATCATACTTCTGCCTGAGATCAACAGCAGATAAAAGCATAACAATAAGTACACACAATGTTCCCCACATGTAGATTCCTACTTTCAGCCCTGTCTGGTTCTAGAACTGCCTGCAATGGCAGCAATTTCTACATATTCACTAAATTTACCCTTCTTTGTCATGCACACATAGAAGCTCTCCTTGTAGAATTTTCTTCCTGCAGAAACTTAAAATAATTTCTCTAAGTAATTTTTCTAAACTACGTGCAACTTTGTTTCATAATGGTTCAGAATGAATCTAAATGTGATTGACTTTTTCATTTGTAATCCTACTGGGTTTTTCTTTTTCCAAACGAAGCAATACCCCACAGGAATACATTTTAGGATTTGTTTTATGACAGCTTGAAAGCAAAATTGCACAAAAAGTTTCTTCCATCACATAAGAATGAAAATTTAAAAATAAAAGCGTCAGCTACATTCTTGAAAGCCTGAACACCAGCATTGTGTAAAGAGAGGAAGGGACGTTAAACTGAGAACCACTTCTGCAAAATTTGGTTGTCAGAGGTAATTTTATTTTCTAAAATAAGTTGAGGTAGCCTCAAGCTGTCTATACATGGTATTTGCTCTTATGAACTTAGAGGATCACTCCACACCTGGAATTCAATGGGTCACATTAACCACACAAAAAGTCCCTGTCTGGTTCTGATTTTTGGGTTATTTCTCCCCACAACAGGAGTCTGACTTGCCATGGAAGAACATGTTGTCATCCCACTTGCCCCTGTATCTCAGCAAATATTATCAGAGAGTAGATTAGCGGAGTTGCTGCCAGTCCTTCACACTGAATCTGTCCCCAAACAATTATGTACTCTCTAGGCCAGAAATACACAACTAAAGTGACTCAATAACCCAATGGGTATGGCATTGCCCTGGGGAGGAATAGATACAAATTCCATTCCCTGTTCTACTGAATACTTAATGCGATACATAAAACATTCAGTGTGGTAAGGACAGAAGTGTCTAGTTTTTTAATCCCAGAGAAGCTTAGAATTGAGGGAAGAACTGATTTGCTCAAGGCTGTGGAGACCAAAATACTTCCTAGCATGTACAGGAATAAAACTTCACATAGGAAATCCTAAAGAGTCAATGAAATAATATTAATAAAGATTATGCAAGGAAGACCTGTATGTTTGGTAACAGAATTAAGGCCCTCAAAAACCTTTCATCACAGATGTCAGCCCAACTGACAGCCCAAAAACTACATGAAGTCAATGCTATGAGCAAAAATGTTTGCACAGCTGCATTAAGAGGTAAAGAAAAAACACATAAGAGCAATGCCTGAAACTTGCCATCAAAAAGATCTTGTGAGAGCCCTAAAAGTGGTCTGTGTTTATTTAATATCTCAGAGGAAGTCTAGAGAAATTTCAAGTTCAAAAATACAGTGCCATTTACCAATGTTGTCTGTTGGCAGAAATTCTTGTTCTCAAAACATCTTTCATTTCAACCAATGATCACTGCAGCAAAGCTCCAGCATACTGAATATATGCTTTTTCCACACACTAATCATATTGAAGATTCCATTGGTACTTCCTGGACAGAAACTATGTTGATATTTAAATGATACTATTGTTGCAAAATCAAATTACTGATAAATTTACAACCAGGTGTGATGATTTATGTCTCTGAAGATTAGATATATGCATGAAAATGATTCTTCACTTGTATTGCTCTTATCAATAAATTCATCCTCAGAATAGAAGAAGTGTTCAGGTGACTTTTCTGCAAGGGTTTTAGCTTGCCTTCTTCAGAAAAAGTGGTGCATTATCTGTTAATCTGTCAGCATTTCCTAACAATTTCTGAATATATTGACATATTTTAAGTGGATAAATCAGGGAAGTAAGACTCTTAAAGCCACTGAAGTTATAAAAGTTTCTTGTAAATAGGAGGCTCCTCTGTACTAATACACACTTGTGTATTAATTGAAATACCCAAATCAGGAAGAGGCTTTAATATATACTCAGTAGTAATCTGTGCTGTTATATCTGCTCTCTTACTAATGGTCATACGTAATTGGCTGCCCGGTTAGCAGACACAGCTTGAAACCAGCTGGACTATGTGCCACCTCATATAGTCAGTGCATATGGAGTAAAAACTATCAAGGGAATAAGAGGATGGAAAAAGCTAGATGCATCTCTGCAGAAGAGAGGGAGTAGAGAGTATAAGCCACAACTCATAATTAACCAACTTTCACTATTTGCTATTAATTTTTTCCTATTATTTCATTATTTTTTTATGCTTTTCCCCCAGTACTAGTAGCACAGATACTAAAAAAGTAAAGAAACATTTTAAACTGATCTTATACTAATTAAAATTAATATGCAGACTTAGGGGAAAAACATGTGTTTTACATTTAAGAATTATTGGAGAAGAATCTCCAAAACTGTCATAAAGATAACTTCAATAGTAACTATACCTTTAAGGAATATATAGCACTCTACCTATACATGACATTTCTGTTTGAATAACAGTGGTTTAGCGTATATTCTTAACAATGTTGAATAGTAAATACATAGGTTATTTCACAACAGCAATTCCAAAATTAGTAGCCCATGTGAGAATTTGCAGAAGTGGTCTTTGTTTATATGTTATGACACTGGTACTCGACTGTATCTTGAAAGTTTCAGTTACTCACAGCATTCAATGTACGTTATCTCTCACTGAATTATAACTGTCAGAGATCAGAGATCTTTCTTTTTCTATCTGGAAATTATTCACTGACAAACTGACTCATTTCTCTTGCAAGCAGTACTAGGTTCTTACTGTTCTGCATAATATTTTCAAATACTTGTGTTAAAAGGTGCCCCAGAAAAAACTTCATACTTTCCTAAGTTTTGCCTTCACCTCATGTTGTCTTGAGAGCTCAACAAACAGGAGTGTCAGATCCTCTTAATTGGGAAGGCTGATACTCTTCCTTTAAGTGCTATTTAAGTCAAATAATACCCTAAGGGAAGATCTGAGATGTTTATTTTAGAGTAGCAAAGCCTTTGCTTGCCTCAGTTTTCTTGAATTCACGCAAGGGAAGTTGGAATAATATAAGATAATGTTATCATTGAACTTTTGAGGAATTAGCGTTTCATTAAACTTCCTGAGAAATTAGCATTTTCCTTACATACATAGGGTAGATGAAGTTATGCATAAAATCCCAATCTTTTTGTCCTCCTATTACTCTTTCAGAGAGGCACTAGAGTGGTATGTAGATGTAACTTTTGAGTTTTTAGTTAAAAATTGGAAATGTCTGTCTTGTCTTACTATCCATGAAATAAGAGAATGTGTTCATTTGGGAAAAAAAAAAAAAAAACAAACCAAAAAGACTAAAACTTAGTTTCCATGAAAGCAGTCTTCACAGTATAAAGCTTTGGCATTTCATCAGTGAATGGCATTCTTATACGTGAAATGAAAACCAATTCTTAAAAAGTGCATGTGTTGAATTAAAACAATCTATCAAAGAAACTGTCTACTCCTCTAGCAGCATCTGAAATAGGAATTTGTCTGTGGACATAAGAGATTCTGAGCCAAACCACCTTATCTGGCAGTTACTCTTGGTATGGTAAAGTCAAGTTTAATTTTTTTTTTTTAATTCCAAGTCATAGTCAAAGTGTGTTGCTGAGAGTATGACAACAACTCATAGAATAGTTTGGGTTGGAAAGGACCTTTAAAGATGATGTAGTCCAACCCCCCTGCAGTGAGCAGGGACATCTTCCACTAGATCGGGGTGCTCAGAGCCCTGTCCAGTCCAGCCTGACTTGGAATGTTTCCAGGGATGGGGCATCTACCACTTCCGTGGGCAACCTAGGCCAGCGTTTCACCACCCTTAGTGCAAAAAATTTCTTCCTTCTATCTTGTCTCAAATCTTCCCTCTCTTAGTTTAAAACCATTACCCTTTCTCCTGTCGCTACAGGCCCTGCAAAAGAGTTTGCCCCATCTTTCGTGTAGACCCTCTTCAGGTACCATAAGGCTGCAATAAGGTCTCCCCAGAGCCTTCTCTTCTCCAGGATGATCTGCCCCAGCTCTCTCAGCCTGTCCTCACAGCAGAGGACATAAAAAGGAAACTATGGTTTGCAAGTAATGGTTAAATATAGAGCTTTTATCTACCCTAACAAAGATAGGTAAAAGACGTTTTTGAAGATGTTTCAAGAGTTTCTAACACAACATTCCATTTTACCTTCCAACAAGATAAGACAATTAAAAGATTAGTTATATTAGAATGCTTCGTTTAATGCTTTTGGGGAAAATAAGGAACTATCAAAGACCAAGGACAACTGTCCTAGCTTGTGTCCTCAGAATAATTACGTATTTGCTATTTATGGCAAAGAAGCAGGCAGAAAAGTTCTGAGTTGTCCCAGGTTGATGAGCAGTTAAAAAAAAAATAATGAAAATAATCTTTCCTTTCTGGGTGCCCTTTTGTGCTGTTTAGTAGCATACTAAATTGTTGCCAGGCATGGGAATTTTGTGTTGAAATTTGACCATTTTATAAGCAGGATTGTTAGTAGAGATAACATAAGGCTAATCAGTACTTAATTATTTTAATCTCTTCACTGAAACTGAAAACAAAGGGAGGACATTTACTTTCTATAAAGTATTCAGTAACGGCTCAAAAATAATTAAATCCCAAAAAGTTGTGTTTACAAACTGTTACAGATGTGATAATGAAAATGAAAGAATAGAAATGGCTTCTTTTTGCTCATTCAAATAAAGGAACGGTATTTGGGAACAGTATGCCAGAAGACCGAAATCAAAGACAAAAATTCCAGTATCTGTTTTTGCCAACACCTGATACATCCAAATGCAAAACTTTTTCATTGCAGGAACTGATGTGGTGAAAAGCTTGTTATCTGACAAGTTTGTATCTCAAGCCCTGATGTCACTGATTTGACTTGCCATGAAATTGCCATGCCTTGCTTTGCTTAAGCTGAGAGGAGAATGCCTCTGCAACACTGTGCCGTAATCCCTGAATGGTAATGGAGGCCCTCACACCAGTAACTAACAGTATCACGGCGCAGCTATTCCTTTCTTTGGCTAGTGAAGGAATCTAAAGGACTGGGGCAGACAAGACACTCAGCTTTTAAACAACTCAACTCTAACAAAATTATTTCTCCCCAGAAGAGAGGGATTTACAATTTACTGAAGTTACAATTTACTGAAGAGAGAGTTACAATTTACTGAAAAGGCTTCCTGACAAAGGACCTCACTGATGCTTGGTAGGGGTCTAGAGATTTTGTGTTCTCTGCAGCTTAATAATCTAATACCATAGTGAGATGTTTTTCTTTATTTCATTTCCATTGTTGAGATAAACTGTAACACTCCTCTAACCTTCTGTCTTCTTAAGCCCACCTAAGAATAGTAAAATATCAGTCAAGAGGGGTATTTATTGCAGGGGTTTTGTTGCTTTGGATTTTTTTTTTGTTTGTTTTAAAATAAAAATAGGTCAAGTGTAGGTTCTAACTTGAAAGAAGCCCAGTTTCTCTTCCACTGACAGTTTCACAGTGTTTTGTTTCAAAATTAAGAAAGGCAAATGCTGAAAAAATGATGTAGCTTTGAAACTTTAAATGCTGTTCTTATATAAAGTGCATATACACAAGACAGACCCTATTCTATTTTCCCTTTACTCAGGAAATTCTGATAGCATTTCTTCATCCCTGCTCCTACACATGATTTAATATTTGTCTTAAGAAAAAGATCGAGCTATGCATTATAAATATCCATAATTGAGTATCTGTTTTTATATTAGAAAACTGTGTAGTTTAACATCAGCTATGACAAAACCAACTATTTTATAGCTAATTGCAATTTTTTATTTTCTACAACCGACTAGAAACCAATTTATGTTTGAATATTTACAGATAATGGTACTCCTCTTACGTCTTCCCAATTTGTTGAAGAAAGTACCATTTATATCCTCTTAAAAACCGAGTTAAGGATGGAAGAAACACAGCCAAATCATCATCTTATTTGCCATTCTTGTCTATCAAGTTCTCCTTGTCTGGTTATTTATGAGTTTGCTCACATCTGGTCTGTTCTTGCCATTTGACAGTAAACTTTCATAAACTTAGATGGTCTGCTTTTCTTATTTATTCAGCTGCTCCTGTACACCTTGATTATTTTCTTCCATAATTTAAATGCTTTTCTGTTTCTTCTGTCTGCAGGGTGGGATGATGACGTGGTTCCTATATCATTATTAGCAATTCAATACTATCTCCTATTTTCCTTAAATTTTTGGTGTAGTTTGGTCTCTGATAGAAAGGGGAGTTGTCTTTATTATCCCTTCCAAATAACAAACATCTATTCCTGTAACTCATAGTAGGCAAGGGATAACATTTTATAAGATAGGAAGCATGTCACACAGTGTTTTTGCAAGTAACACTGCTCTCTTTTCTCATATTCCTCTCAGTTCAGAGAAGGGCTGGCTGGTCTAGCTCTGCCTAGAAAACTCCTTTTCTAGGTGGAGTACAATGGATGTTTTTCCTTTTTTGAAAGTGACTAAAATAGCCATAGGAATATTGTCAAAAAGTCAAACACTTCTTTTCTATTTTCCATCCTTTTAACTGGAAAATATTTATCCAGCTTTTCATCAACACTGTTTTTGGACTGAGATGCAGACTGGAAGCTTTTGCTTTAGAGTTCATACTGCTTCTGAATGATAAGCAGTTACAGTAGATATTTTGAGCCAGTCCTGGCAGTAGTGGCAGAGAAAATACTGCAGTATTAGATTTCTGCATGAATCAATGGGAAAGCACTGGCAGAATCTACCCTAAGGTTCTTTTCTTACCTAACATAATAATTAAAGCTGTGTTTTTAAAGCACTAGCACAGGACAATGCTTTCTGGAACTACAAAATGACTGCAATCAGTACACTTAATTAACCCTCTCCGATTTCCCCAAAGAATTTTTCATGTTGGTTTTTCTCCATCTTTTGTTCTCATTAAGTGTTGTCCTGACCTTTCAGTCTGTAAAAATCAACAAAAGGCATTTCCTTTTCTATTAAAAGATTGATTGCAGGAGGCCTGGGACCACAATGAAAAGAAAGGAGAAATAATCTATGCTCAAAACACATGAAGTTTGTTAGACAGCCAATGACATTTGGCGTAGTAGTAATAGCAGCTCATGCCTGGTTTTCAGATGCAACAAAGCAAAATAAGCCAAAGGAACATTAATAAATAAATAAATGACGCTATAAATCAGAAAGAAATACATGGACTGAGAGAAAATTTTTCAGTAATTCTATTTAGACATGAATGTACAGCTGGAAGAAGCTATTAAAATAATGATTATAAGTAGTTATTATAGTTCTGCTCGAGAAGGCAAGCAAAAGTATGGACACCAACATACATAAAACTGCAAATATTTTCAAAACAATAGCACGTAACTAGAGACACGTAACTCTTTATAAGGGTTTATGGCACTCCCATCTGATAGGATGCTAGCTGATCAAAACAGTAGATTCCAAAGCTTTTTCCTACCTAGGGTTCTGAAAATGATACAGAGGAATGAGTATAATTAAAAAAAAAAAAAACAACATAATTCAAAACACCATGAATTTACCACTGTCCGCAACTGATACAAAGGTAGGCCTCTTCGATCTTTTAAGTATTTATTTGTATGGGGACTTTCCCAGAAATGATCCATTAGGAAGCTCATTTGACTTTGAGTCTCATTCATGACACACAATTATGTTGTTATTTCAGTTGGTCTACGCACTGTTTATGAAACCTATCTGAAAACCACCAAACCAATTTAATTATTATAATAGCTTATGACCAGCTCTATTGAGGGTCAGAACACTTAAATATCATAGTATTAAACCATGGTTCTATTTCATATTGTTATACCTTTATTTCTAAAGGTCTAAAATATCATACACTTGCCTCTAATCATAAATAAAATGAAAAGAAGTGGTCCATAATGTAACTATCCTTAGTTTAATTCTTCACATTAATCTACCTTATTGGTTGTGGCATGCACTTGTTCTACCCAGTGAAGGTTTAATAGCCCTGTTTCTGTTACCATCATCTATACACAAGCCTGTCGATCAATGACAATTATTACTTAATGAACATGTAATGATGGGTAAGCCCTGGGAGAAGGGAACAAATAAATCACTTACTATAGTCTTGATTGCAAGCTAGCACTTTCTCTTGTCAAAGCGATATGTTGTGCAGGTTTGTTTAGCCAACATTTTCAGGAGTAATCAGCATGATCAGGTGCTTCAAAGTGTGGGAAATCTTCAATGACCTGAAGTATATTCAGCTTCAAAAGGAGATGCACACAAAAGCATTTTCACCTTAATTGAGAACTCTCTTCTGAGGAGTTCTTTTTTAAAAAGCTCACAGAGCAGTTTGTTTCTTCCTGATTTTTCTAAACTGTGGTTTTTCCCCTTCTTAAATATAAGCAAGGTTGCATTCTTATTCCAATTTAAATAATAAAACCTTTCCAGAAGCTTTTATATGCAATCTACAATGACTAAGCATTATTTTAACATTTCTTGATGTTCATGAGACATTGGTATGTCAGATCAATACTGTGCCAGTAAAACAGGTTATACATTTCACAAAAATGATGCAGATACTCCCTTTATGATGCTAATTCTTGCTCGTTAAACTTTGAAGTGAAATGCTCAGATATTTTCTATCCTAGTAGCATTCACCAGAACTTCTAGTCTGGCTTCCACAGAAAAAAATGGGAAATTGCTGTTAATTGGATAACTCTACCAAAGTTAAAGTGATCAAGGAAATCAATATCTAACTGGTAATTCGTGGAAAATTCAGATGGCGTATTTCTGGGAACAAAGCTATGAATGAGATCTGTGCAGAAGGATATTTAGGGAAATTCTACAGATCCTGTTTCTTCTCCCTCTGCCCTCCCCCCCCCCCCTTTTTTTTTCCAAGTGAAATACAACAAGACCAGATGTCTTGTTTCTTAAACTGACATTTTGGCTTTTTCAAATAATAGAGTTACAACAACAAGATTTAAATAAAGTTATTTAGAACTACAAAATTAAAATAGGAAGTCATAACTTCCATGGAATTGAATTAGGCTAATATCATTAAAATTTTTTTATTCTTTCTTTTTCTGTCCTTTTTCCAATGTGAAATGTTTTCAAGAAATAATACTTTCCAACATAAATATCTATTTTCTAGTTTAGCAAAACAATTATTTCTAAGGAAAGATCAAGACAGTTTCTGTATGGTTCTGTGAATTCTTCATGTTAATGATCCTTGATTTGAAAAATGGCCCTTCTGAAAATTCATAAGAATGCTCAGTTTTATTTAACGTAGTTTTGAAGCTTCCTAAAAAATAATTAGCAAAAAAATACAAAGGTTTTAGAAACTTCCTGTGAAAATTTTAACAAGATGAATCTAGGAAAAAAGGCAGGAAAAGGGTTACTTCCTCACAGAAGGAAAACATTTTATGTATTAATTTATTTACTTTTAACCTTGAAAGAAATATTTATACGAAGTTTAAGCAAATGTTGTGACTATCCAGAGTTCCCTTCTAATCTGATGTACCCTTTGCCAAACATAAAGGACACTCAAATTTATCTGTAGAACACTGAAAAAACCCACTTTGTATTTTCAAACATAACATTAAAGCAATGACTTCTCTGGGGAAAAAGGAAAAAAAAAGAAAAAGAAGGAAATTAAAAGAAAACCCCACAGGTTTCAGAAGCTTTTCTGCCTTTAAAAAAGTAAGAAGGGAAAAAAAAAAAGTCAAAGCAAGTAACTGTTCTAGGGCAATGCTATGTTGGAAGAGAATTTCAATACTTAATTGTAATTCCTATTAACAGAAAAACTCATAATCATTCTTATCTCCTAAAATAGCTTGTCAAACATGAAAAAGGCTTATTGCTGAAACAGCCTGTATCTTAGTAAGAATCATAAGCAGAAACATACTTTAATTACCTTTTTCGGTATCTTCAACTAAATAATTCTTATCATTAAGATTAACATTGTACTATATTTATTTATTTCTATTTTACATGGGTTCGGTTCTGTTGTTTTGGGTCAGGCAGGTAAAGATAATTTAAGGCAAAGTTATCTCAAAAACAACTAGAGGAACACTGGACGGTTCACAAGGTGTTGCCTTTTTGAATGTCATTTCCACCTCGGACTAAGAAATGCAGAGGAAGCCATTTCAATTCAGTGTCACACAGACAGAAATTCAGAATGATGGGCACTTCATAACTAACATGGTGGCTTCATAAACTATAATTATCAATGGAAAAAGGTGAACTCCTTCAGAGTCCTTCTCCTAAAGAGCAAGTTAATTTCCTTTTGTTACCTAAGTGAGTAGAAAATAAAACCAAACCCTTAGAACCAATCAGGACAAAGAAAGGTGAATAAATGCTCACAGACCAATACAGAAATGTGCAAGGAGACTTTGAGTACCAGAAATAATACCAGTTATCAAAACTTGGAAGGAAATCCTCAAGAGTACATAATATAAAATAAAAATCCTCAGATAATCAGCTCAGATCTCACAGCTGATTAAGACTTTGATAGGCTGGCTTTGTCTAAATATACAGGATGCCCACTGAAATTAATCTATGCATTTCTGAGAGACAGTAAGCACAAGCTGCTGAGAGACTACCAGTTTAAGACGCAAGTAAAGCATTAAAAGTCTGTTGTTTCTTCTTGTTTGAACTTTGAAGCCAGAGCTGCTGGGGGAAGCCAAAGGAACAAGGTAGTTGTGGTAGTTTCCTCTGAGCGCAACTTGCCTTGTGAGATTTTGATACTCTTTGGTCCTCACAAGGAATGGTTGGTTTTTTGCAAATAACTCAGCTGATCTTAATGGCATTATTTTCAGAGTCCTTCTCAGCTGCATATTAGCAGGGTGACCAGAAAGACTGCACTTCACTAGAACCACATTCTTTTTCATTTAAAAAAAATATCCAAGACTCATAATTTCTCTTTGTTTTCTGTGACACCACTTATTGTTTTATCTGATGCTGTTATGCTCAGATGAAGAACAATTCTGATGATAAACAACAATAACAAATTAGCACACTTTAACACCTTTGAAAGGCAGTCTCAGAGGGACAGAAAAATTGCCAAACAAATGAGATGTCTTATATTAAGCATATGTTTCTTTATAAACTATCAAAGATCTCTATCTGGGTTAATACCATTTATTGTATTTATTACCATTCATATTTTCCACTGATACTTTTTTATTATTCCATTTTGTTTCCTGACCTAAGCATGTTCTTTGAAATTGTATAAAGGTGTCATACGATTTGCTATATACAAATATTTTGAGGCTTTCATTGGTTTAGAAAAGAAAGACAGCAAACAAAATATTCAAACCTTTAAATAGCCAAGGACAAAGCAGAAAGGCTGTGTATTACCAAAGCTGTCTCAAATCAAGGCAGGGCACTAAAAATGCCAGGCAGTTACATATGCCACATGGCTCTCAACTGTATAAATACTTACCACTGCTCTGTTCCTTTCCTATTGGATGTAGGAGCATTTGCTGTAATTTGTCACTGTGGTACGTCAAGGAAGGAAGGTTTGCTCTTAAAATGCCACTTGGAGAATAAACAGTAGTCTGCAGAGCTGGATTTGTTTATATCACTTTTGGTGCGATGAATAACACACTTAGAAAGATATATTGAATATGAAACATGGAAGTGTAAGAGTTGTGACTTGTGTTAAATATTCACTGCCATTTCTGCCAGTACTAGTATATGAAGCTCATGTATTTCAGGCAAAGCCAATACAGGTCATTACTATATATTCCAACTAAAACTTTTTGCACAGAACTTGACATATTCTCTTTTTTTCTTTACTTTACACTCATCTAATATTTCTGTCCACTACCTAAGAGTCACCCCATCTCTTCTAAGGGCTGGCTGCATTTAAGTGATAAGAGAAGCGATTCCTGCTATATGCATGTGTATTTATACACAAGTGTATAGGTAAACCCACACTACAGTGTCTGAGGTGCTGAATAAGAGAATTCTGCATGGATGATGCATTACATTAAGACAGTCTGCTCTCCACCCACACACGAAAAATAAAGCCCCCTAAACACTGAATGTTAGGTTGCCTGTAACGAACGTGAGAATGAATATATTCAAGATGCACAAAACATTTTCCCCTGAAGAAAGCAAAAGATCACACAATATATCTTCTAGTGCATAGAACACGTATCCTGGCATGTATCTGGAGACATCTCTGGAAGCACCAGAGTGGAAGAAGTTCCTCTAATGATGCAGTAAAACTACAGCTGTACCACACCATAGTCAATAATTACTAGCATCTAAGGCTACAGGGGATTTTACTATATTCATACATACGCAAGAAAAAGCTATTTAATTCATGGAAACATAATAGCTTCACTGACCTTTACATGCTGCTCCCTCACCTTCACAAACCATTGCAGGTCCAGGTGTCTGTGATCAGAACTGAGAGGAGTAGCTCCCATACCCACCTTAACTGCATTTAGAGAGGCACCGAGCTTCTGGGCACACCCTCTGACCTAGGTTTCCAGCTCACCTGGGGAGAGGTTGCAGAAAGCTCTTCTTTCCTTGTAGCCAATAAGACTCTATTTCATGAAAAAAAAAAAAAAATCATAAAATCACCATGTTTTAGTCTAAAATTTGGCCCAAACTTCAGTCTTCTCCCAGAAGTTGGGGTGCAGCTGAAGCCTTAAGTCAGAAGTTGGGAAGTGTACCTGTTTGCTGAAGTTCAGATATAGCCATGATGCTTTTAAAGTTTTTCCTGCCTATAGCGCAGATGTGCACTAGTCCCTAAAGTGTTCTTTACTGCAAGAGATCCATGGATACAAAGGATGCTAACATGCAGAATTCTAGCAAAGCTTTTTCAAAATAATGTTGCCAATTCAGTTGTTTACATTTGCTGGAAGATTCAATCTGCAGCTCAAGGGCAGTAATTTGTACATTATACTAAGGTACTCAATTCACAATGCTCATGGGACAATTATGTTGCCGATAGAAGAAAGCCAGGGGAAGAAAAATGAAAGATACAATATAATAACAGAAGAAAGCATTTTAAACACCATAAAATGAATTGCAAAATGTGTTACTCTATAAAACAACAGCTCTGACTTCTTGATTGCTACCGCTGTTAAAGCAGATTGTAAGTAGTTGATGTCATAGTCTGTGCATCTCTGGGACACGTAACAATCCTTCCTTTCTAGGTTGGAAAGGTGTTACATTTAAACTTATAAATTACATTAAAATATCTGCAGTACAGTGAAATATTATTACTGATAGGAAAATGCAAAAATATTACAATAGCTAATACACATTTAATGTAAATTGTGTTTTATAGGGCTTTATAATGTCTGACAAACTGTTCCAGACTTTTTCTCAAAGTTAGTCATGTGTCTACCTGCAAGAATCATTTTTAGTCAGTCATTTAGCAAAGACTAATTGAGCAAATCCCAAATATAATCTAAGATGTGTTGCTGTATATATTGTAACTCAAAACATCTTCAACACTAATAATTCATTAATATGATTTAAATGTTCGTATTGTAGAGCCATTGATTAGAGCTCAACAAAGGAAATTGCAGCTTGCAAATCCTAGGAGTAGCTAGTTCTGCAACATTATTCCATTAACACATTTCACACAAGATTGATTGTATGTCCTGTTTCTTCCAAGCAACAAATATAAACCCAGTCCCAAACCCACTGAAGTAAGCTTTAATACAGACAGGGCCTGTCGAATGTAAATGTGGTTCACAGGTTAAATTCTAAGGTCTAAGTGTATCGCTGCTGTTCTCAGCCAAGCTTATTATTTTATTATACTTTCTATTGATTGCCATCATCATCCTATTGACTGGCTGTGTACAGTGTATGAGACAGTTCAGCATAATCAATAAAGCTGTGGGAAAACTCTGGGGATCTTGGTGAGGAACAGGATGAATTGCCTAATGATGCCTACAAAATTGCTTTTGTTTTCCACTTTGAAATAAGTAAATAACAGGAGAAAAGCAGACTTAGGTGCCTTCTGAAAACTTACTTATACCACATTAGAGAGATATATTTGAGAACCATCATTTCACAAAGCAAAATAAGCAGTTGAAAAATTTATCTTGAAATATGTTACAGGTTCCATACAGCTTAGCATCCTTCCTGTAAGGGTTTTGGAAAGCAATGGGTGCTATGGTCAGAGAATGGACCTTTTTTCAAAAAATACAGCTTGCTTGGGAGACCATCTTGTGGACAATTTGCACTCCTTTATCCTGCATGGCTTTGGCATTGATCACTATGGACCACATGATCCAATGTTGCAGGTAGACACTGAACGTCACAGAAGGGTTGAGGTTGGAAGAGAGCTCTGAAGGTCATCCTACCTAACCCAGGGCCACTTAGAGCCTCTTAGCCAGGAGCATGTCCAGATGGCTTTTTCCAATCTCCAAGGATATATCTCCACAACCCCTCTGGGCAACCTATGCCTGTGCTTAGTCACTGTCATAGTGAAAAAGTGTTTTCTGATGGAAGCTCCTGTGTTTTAGTTTGTGCCCATTGCCTTATGTACTGTCACTGGAGACCACCAAAAGGAGCTTGGCTCCGTTCTTTCCTCTAGGCTGACAACAAGTGGTGTGCTACTATTAAAATACAGGAAGTCAAATTTAGCTTCTGAAACCAGTGAGGGTTCCAAGATCACTTTCTGACAATTAATTTACTCCATGTTTGCTTCACATATTTTGCTTTGTCTTGTTCTACTATGGCCTTATCTTGAACAGAGTTTTTAGGCTGTAACATAATATAATAGATAATACAAAAAAATGTCTCTAAAACAATATGTGTATAAAACTATACAGCCATCCTAAGCATACTGCTAGGTACTTTAATAATAATAAAGAGCTAGGATAAGTAGGTGGGGGTTATGCGTATTCCAAGAATATTCCCCTAAACTAGGAAAAAAATTAACTGAAACATTATTTGTCTGCTAAAAGGTCTACCTTTTAGGACTGTGTAGCATGAATAGGAAAATATCACATATTACTATTCCACAATGCTGTCACTCATTCTTATGACAAATATTAGAACATGAACAGAAAATAAATCCAAATAAATCACTGTTATAACATTGTTTAGATTAAGAGAGGTCCTTCTTTTAACAGAGGACTAAATGTCTAAGCTTTAAGAATTAATTTTTTTAATATAAACCTTAAAAAAAATCTATTCATTTTACAGTTTCAGGATTTACCCTATATAAATGCAATTTACCTAAATGCTCCTGTGTCAAAAATGTACTTTTTTTTCCTTTTCTTGTTATGATGCAATATAAACATTTGAAAAAATAATGAGTTCACACTAGATGGAGGTGTCCTACAGTGTGGCACAGACTGCTGATTCTTAACCTACATGCTGAAACCGTATCCAGAAGAGATAAGTTTGTAAATCGCTTTGTTAAATAATCTAGGATTCCTTCCAAAGGAGTTGATCAGAGCCAGTGTAGATGCTCTCAACCCCTCCAATCTGAGCAAAGGAACTAGTTGTGTTGTAGCTCAGGTGTGCAATCTGAATCCACTATGACAGGGGACCACGTAATGGGATTTTATAGCCCCAGACACATTTATCCAAATTAACAGTCTTCATGACCTGATACACTTACTAAGTTTCCTTCCATTCACTAGTCTGCCCAGGTCAAGTCACACCTACTGATTTCATATAATACACCCTGCAAGGGACATTGTGTCTGATAAAGAGGAGACCAAAGTGTCGGTAGCATGAAGAGCACTGATCAGCAGAACAGAGTCTTTCCAATGTAGCCTGTATGCTATTAAAATTGAACCAAAAATGTGTAAAGTTTTTATCGTCATTCAACCTACAGCCCTAGCTTAAAATAGAATCTAATTCTGGATGGTATAAAAGTTTTTAGCATTAAAAGTTTTATTAATACCATTCAGTAATATATGCCTTTTAAAAACATAAGACACAAGTCAATTTTTTATTAAGACTAAAACTTCTAAGACAAATAGTTTCATTATTCCCTCTGATAAACATAATAGTCTTATTTTTCATGTTTAAATAAATGAGAGCATATCAAAGACACAAGAGTAACAGTGAAGAGTGTGAATGTATATTGCTCATGGAAGTCCATCAAGCTTTAGCTGCAATTCCAGAAGTTCTGCTACTGCATTGCTGTAGCAACATCCAAACTAACAGGGGCACAGATTCTTTCCTATGAAGATCTCACTCAGCACAAGCAGAACGTAAAACTTTCCATCCACGTCTTTAACACTAGAGCTACATTTTCTACTTGGAAGAAAATTACTATACAGCTCTGCATTTATCATTTCATGGTGTTCTTCACGTTTTTGATTCAGCATTTATGAGCTTGCTTTTAGCTAGGAGTTTATTATTACCCATTTATAGGAAGCCAACAAAATAGTAAATTATGTATTTGAAAGCCCTGCTGGTTGACATTTTTAAAGTTCATTGGACTTTTTTTTTTTTTTTACAGGGTAGGAATTTGTTGCAAACACTCAAGATCTGATAACTGATTCCCATTTAGATGTCATTGAGACGTAAGTGCAATGTATTTTCATTAATATTTCATTGTGTAAGTGTTCCTTGCTTTGACATTGCCATCTTGTATTTGTCCTACATCTAAAGAGCAACTTGTAATCAGGTATATTGGACTTCATTATCTGCCACCACACATTCTTAGCATACAGAGTGTTACTAGGTTATAATTGCTTGTGTTTTCTCCTTTATGGGAAGATGGAAAACATTATATAACAGTATGGACTCATTAAAGAATAAATAAAATGCCTGACAATAAGCATAAAAATGTCAAATACATCAACCCAAAGGTTCTGAATTCAAAACTTTAGTTTCCATAAGACACAACCCATGTTTAACTAATAAATGAAGACAAGCTGAATTTTAAATGTAACAGAATATTTTGTGATTAATCTGTGGTTGTATATCAAAACAGTAATGTGACAACACGAGATGCATGTTAATTAAATATACACAAATCAATGTCTTTTTTCAAAAGAAAATTTCTTCTTGATTTTGCTTTTTGAATTGACATACTATAAAAATAGAAAATAAATGGCAGTACCAGGTGTTTAGGTAAGATTAATTCAATATGTAGTATAATTAATTGTGTAAACTATAAGTTTCTAAACTGTTGCAATAATTAGTATAACTTTTAGATGCAGATGAAGTGTTATATTTTTCCCATCCTCCGTAAAATAAAGTTTTGCTCTGGGTTACATTGGGGTAGATTAAAGCCATAATCCAGAGTTCATTCAGAAAGAAAAATCTTACTGTAAGGAATTGAAATGGAAAGTAATGCATAAGAAGCTTAATCAGTAAAAACTTTCTATCTATGTACTATTAAGAACTTAATAGGTAAATAGAATTTCTCATACTTTATCATATATACAGCTGATATTGTTTATTAAAGTTCTCAGTGAACAAGCAATTTGGTTGCAGTTGAAGGAAGTTTTGAAGCTAAGCAACTAAAAGAAAACACTGACACTGCACCTCTTCCATGCTTTCCATTTCCATATTCAGCATGATATTTAGTTAATATTCCTGCTGAAGAAGCCAAGAAGAAAACCAGGTGAATCTACAGCATCATTCTCCCGTTGTGAGCAATGTAGAGCACAATAATCAGGTTTTCCAGGTGCAAACTGGGTTTATATCATGCCCCTCTTTTCCCTACCTGCATCAAATCAGGCTGCTTCCTCTGTGAAGGGAAAGCAGATGTCATAACGCAAGTTATGTTGATTCTTTGCCACCAGGAAATTTTGTATTTGCCTTACAAGTCCTGAACTGTTCCTGTATGGCTTGCTTAAGTCTTCATAGAGGTATCCAGCCATTAAGTATATTGTATTATATTTCTGTTTTACACTGTGCTATAGATTTTTGTATTAGCAATAACTAACTGCATTGTGGAAGTTATTGAGGGAACAGCTGCAGAATTTGAATCCTGTGTAGGAGTGAATTGGTGCTTCTGGCACAGGGGAAGGCATAAAAAGTGTTTGGGGCCTCTGGGAAGTTTCTGCTGAAAGAACAACACTAAAATAATTTCAGCTGTTACCTTTAGGTTTCAGTCCCAAGCCCAAGCTTTGCTCCTCTGAAGTAATGTTCCACATTGTCTGCAGACTCCAACTGCTCCCTCACTGAGGCTGTATTTGCTCTGTTCTGATTTTTCCACTCCCTAAGGATCTGTACTAGATACTGACAGATATAGTGACAGTGAGGCACTGGGCTGGATGGCCCTTGTTATAACACAGTTCTGCTTAATCAGATGTGGACAGGAAACATCATGTCAATTATCTTCTTTTCATCTATTCTTATTACCATAGCAGGTGTGTCCACACTGTGGCTCATATGATAAATGCTCCAAAAAACCCCTAGGGTGAAAAACAGTCTGTGACATATAGAAAGGCAAAACCAGTAGTAAGCCAAAAAGTAAGTAGTATGTTGAGGAAGCAAATAGATAATAGAAAAAATTGCTGTGTTTCATAGAAAGTAAAGGGTGTTCAGCTGTAATCATCATGAAGGCTGATTTTACTTTTACCAGCTTAAATCACAACCCGTTGTGATTTAAATCATTGAAATGAGTGACATGATCAATATTGAAGTAGAGTCAGCATGAATGAAATAATGATCATATCTACACAGCCTGGATCAGAGGTTTGACTCTGTACACAGAAATAGAACATCTTAATTGAAAAAAGAAATAGGCACTAGTGGTCAGAGCACCTAGTGTTTTGTCCTGTCAACAATAACTATTGTACATAATTTACAGTGTAAACAGTGCCTGCAGAGTCAATTGGCCTGCACGCATATGTAATTAGTATTTTCTGTAATGACTGTGAATTTTCTTATTTATTTTTTTTCCCTGGGAACATTATGCTACACTGCCATCTCTTTAATTTTCTACTTGTGCATACTTGGCTATACTCTCATTTAAGATCTCTCTAAGAAAGAGAATACAAGTATGAAAAATCATATTTCTTAAAGAGATTTTATACAAGAATATAAAAATATAAATATTATAAAGAATACATATAAATAAAATTAAGAATTATTTAAAATAATTTTAAGGTGACCTTGATAGATATTTCCAAATATACTGCCTTTACTATACCTCAGTTACTCCTTTGTCTTGTTTTAAGGTTCTTATTTTGATAAGAAAATGCCCCAGAAAGGACCAGAAATTCTCAGCTTTTTGTCAGGTTATTTTCTGCAGACAGCAGAAATGCCCATCCAGGGTTTCTCAAGAGCAGAGTACTTTGACCTGCTGATTGTACAGCAGGTGGTTAACTTGATGTTATGCTTCTTATTGGTACCATTCACTTTTTTGTTAAGCTCCCTACAGAAAAGGAGAAAGCAGATACAAGCTACCACTTTTAACAAATTCTAGTATCAGTTTTCAGACATTCTAGATAACACTTTTTTTTTTCTTTGGGAAGGGATGTAACTAATCAATGATTCAGCTGGAGCTGAGCCATCTTCATAATTATAAGACAAAACAATTGGCATTTCAGCATAGCAAAATCCCAATTCTAGCATTCTGTAATGTTTCCTCGGAAATTGAGTTGAATACTTCTGGGATCTGTTTATTAAATTTGTCCCACATAGACTCTGACCTTTCAAAACACAGAAAAGATCATGTGGCAAAACAGTCCCAGGAGTGATTTTTTTTTGGTTCTGACCTTTCCCTCTGACCTTGAGAGAAATGCTTTATGTATACATAAATAAAAATAATATTAAGTAATAGCAGAATAACTATATTTCTTTCATTCTTTGAAATAGGAGAAACAATCATATTTGAATTTTCATACAGTTCTCTTCAAATGTATATGCAGAGCAGACTATTGCATGAGACTTCTGTAATTCTTGATCATTTAACATACAGGTCAGTTGAAAACATACATAATTTAGATCCAATTTCCATCTTTGCAAGCCCAGAGAACACAACTTCTGACACTGACTTGTATTAAAAGGGTAGAATATGAGATGCTATTGTTCATTTATAGGGCAGCAATTATGCATGGAATTATTTCACTGGAATTCTACATTTATAACTTCTGCTTTCCTTATCCTTAAATGTATTGATGTTATCAAGTATTACAAACGGCCCTGACAAACCACTATGGTTACAGCTGTAGGGTTACTAGTGCATCTAGTTTTGGATTCCTTGCAATGCTAAATTTTAATTACTGGATTTGAAATTATCTTTCACAGATCTCTCCCATGTTTTTGGAATATTTTTGGGTTGATCTGTTTCGAGCAATGAAGGCAGAAAATAATAACTGAACTGATTAAATTACTTCTTTTATTACATATGAAGGTTTCCTGGAGCCCTTGCTTTGAAACAGAATTGGAAATTTGACAGGATGAATTGTAATGCAATGAAAGAGATTCCTGAATTTGTCCTTATAAGAAGACATTTGAATTTGACATAGTTATAAACTTCTAAAAATCACTATTTGTACACAACTACTAACCTTTCCCTTGGAGTTTCCTGATACCATTTCAAGCACTCCGTCTACACTGAGCCAGATTTCAATCATATTTACAGGCCCAGGAAATACGCAAGGCAGAAGATAAACATATACACATATGCCAAGCTATTCATGTATATAAATCTTCAACTTCTTGTAGTGATTTTAGAAACCCAAATGCATTCATTAATAATTTCAATATCAAAAAATAAGGCCTAGGAAGGTTAACAAACTATACAGGTTTTTTTGGTATAAGAATTAAAAGAAATTGTAAAGCCACAAGATGGGGTCAAAGAAGGTAATTTATTCCAAATACCAGAAGCTACCAACAAACAAAATCTTGCCCCATCAGTCAGATTTCAGTTGCCGCCAGTTTGTTTGGAAAGCATTGGCAATGAGAAGGGCTGAGCTGTGTGTGTGCTGCAATTTAGGGAACGGAGGCTCCCTCATTTCAGTGGCAACGATCTGGCGTAAGTTTTAACGAAGTAATGCAGATTGGACTTTCTCAGTGTGGATGGGTCCTTAACAATGAAAATCTTTTTGCATTTGTAGAGGAGAGATGAAGGTGAGTGTGCCCTGACTAGAAGCAGTTACGGTGAGCAGGATTTGAATACCGCAGTTGAGCGGCTCAGACTAGGCTTTATCACCCTTTGGGCTCTATTCAATCTACCAGACCCTGAGATTGCTCGAAGTTCTGTAGTCCCTGTTCCAATCTTTGATCTTTCTCCTTCCTTTAGATGTTTGCCCCATTCTTCTTTCCAGGTTGGCCAGTTTGCTGTTTTCATTTACTTTCAAAAGTAGGTAGCTCCCTTTGGGTAATACAGAGTTTATCTTAGGTGTTTGAAATAAAATTGTTTTACAATCTCAGATAGATTTTCAAGAACACAAAGTGAGCAAGAAATAAATAACAGTGAAATAATTGAATATTCTGTATTTTTAGCTGATTCACTGACAAATAAAATACAGATCTTAAACAAAATTCCTGTAATACTTTGTCACTCTGAGAGGCAAAATTAGATTAGGTACAGACTTCAAAATTGAAAAGCAGATTTAAGGCAACTCTTTTGGCAGACCAGTAGTGTAAAAAAAAAACAAAGCTCCTATTCTTTCTTCTGGCTCACAATATCTATATTCACTGCTACACAGTTTGAAGACTAGATCATATCTTGTTTTAATCCCCAGAAATGGAAGCTACCAATTTTTAATAGTTCAATGTGCAATGGGAAATTAACACAGTAAGTCAGATGCACTTTCCTTCCCATCAGCCTTTCAAGTCTGCCTGTAGCACAGGTGTCTGCTGTGTCACTGACTGCTACATGCATTTCATTCTGCCATTTTTAACTGTGTTAACAATAAGATAATGGGAAATGGAAAGTTGTTCTAATAGGAGAAAAATTTTCAGAAGACATGTTTAATACAGGATTTTCTCAGAAGACACAGAAAGTGTGAGAATGAATCAATACAGCACATGCAGAAAAGCATATCTTTTGTTCATCCTGATAGAAATCTCTTGCCTTTGCTAAGGTGTACATGTACAGAGTGGAAACACAAGAAAAGAACTGGAAAGGAGCCATTCAGAAGTGAAGATCACTAAAATTCAGCTATTTTTATTGTGTTTAGTGCTGTGCCACCAGAATTTATGGAGGACTTTGAGTCACCATCCGTCATAGACAATTGTTGAAAAGACAGAAGATGGAACTGTGCTATTCTGGAAAAGCAAACATTCAAGCACATCACATAAATTCTTTTTGAATACAGCTATTTTTGCTTTTCTTTCCTTCATTATAATGATAATATCTGCAGCTCCTTATTTGTCTTCAAAGCCTGATTTTTAAAGGCTCCTTAATGTGGCATTCTGTTACACAAATCCATACAGACCCATTCTTCTTTCATTGCATCTGATTCAGCCAAAAAACTTAACTATATACATGCTAGAAGCTCACAATATTATTAATATATGTGAATGTTCCCATATACCTGCTTGTACAGCTATGCTTTCAGAGTTTGCAGAGTCACTGATGATGAGATCGGACATTGCGTAGCAATACTGCAAGAGGCTGATTTCATTTTTCCATAGAAAAAGTGTCATATTGATAACCACACAGACTGCAGACTGAACATGCACATCTGGTTACTGAATTGCTGGTGATAAGGGATCAAAACAGACATTTGTTTGACGGATACACCCAAATATAGTGGGGAAATGCACACTGTGAGCATGTTTAATTTGACTGTTCCCATCATACTCGGTGCCTTTTAATTAGAGGATGCCTGAACAGACAAGGCAATGTTTCCTGGAGCTGACAGAACAGCTCTACCCAGTATAAAATACTACATCAGCTAATATAAGTGAAAAGCAAACATCCAAATCTCTGTCTCTGCAATCAGCAAAGGAGAACAGGGCTCTCCTGAGCTACCTCAGCTGCTAATACTGCCTTTGCTACAACCTACACGTGGATGAGCCAGTCCCATACAACAGCTTTGGTTAAGCCTTGAGTCCAACCCACTTATGTGCATGACTGGACAAAAATGCTCTTCTGAGATGGAAAAGAAAGTCCTACTTAATTCTATGTTAATTGAAATTCCTAACTGGAACTACATGAAAATACAGGAAAGCATATCCTTCAAAATTAAATCTGAAACATACACAGTAATGTGATAAAAGTTGGAAAACAGTGGGGTCAAAGTGCATCAATATGTGTCAGTATGATTTACAAAGAAGCACACCCAAAAAACATTACACCAAAACTGTGTAGATTGTTACTACCAGTAGATAAGTAACTATATTTAACTGTCCTCTTAGTAAAAGGACCGAGCATGTATGTAAATATGTTAGGGAGCTATTGCTGAAGGTTAACTAACAAATAAAGACTGATGGGAGGAGATGTTTAAAATGGATTGTTACAAAAAAAAAAAAAAAAAGACTGGATAAAAAAGAATGGAGAAGCATACAGCTGCTCTTGGACTCCCCATTCATAGATCTTATACCCATGTAATTAGTCCAGAAGAGACAAGGAGAAAATAGTGCTTTTTAGCAAAGATGTTCAGTAGCTGTTCAGGTCAATGAGCATGGAAAATAACAGAATGATAAAAAGGGCCATCTTCTTATATCACTAATATATACTCTTATTGAACAGTTCTGTTTTCCATGACTGGACTTTAAAGTGTAGCAAAGTAGGTACCACTTACTATGCTCTCAGACTTTAAATCAAAATCAAAAGCACCGGTTTTAATACCCTAACAGCCACATGGAATAGTGTATACAGCTACTTAGCTTTCTTAACTCTTCTTAACTCTTAACTCACTCTCAGTGCTCATGCTCTCTGCACTGAGAAGCAGATAGATAAACTTCCAACTCAAAACTATTTGTGCACATCATATAAACATGACAAGAAAAAAAGCGTGTAAGATGTGTATGTGGCTCATATAGCCCTCTTTTTTTCTCTGTTCATCAAGAAGTATGCCATTAACAGAATTACCTTACTTTTGGAGGGAGTAGACACAAATTACTCTGTTTCTTTACATGCACTATGACTGTTTTTCTAGTGTGGGTTTTTTTTTGCATTCTGTGGTGTTCTCATCCTAGACTCAACCACAAGATAGTTGAAGGCCAACAAGCCAGATGAATATGCCCACACACAGCTTCATGCTGCAAACTTGCACCATTATAGGTCATAAATTACCTTATCAGGGGAATAGAAACAAACTTGGACTTTGAGCACTATACTACCAATAGTTTTTAAATCAAGATATGATGTCAAATGATGCACATTTTTCTAAGACTTCTACTCTCTAGGCCATCGGATTTGCACTTTCTATTACTACTTTTTTATTAAAGAAACTTAAATCCTGTTGAGAAGAACTTATTTAGGTTGAGCTGTCACCTTTAGCTTCAGAACATTAAGTCTTGACAAATGCTTCTTTTGAAGTCTGACACCTGTTTCTTTGGCATTTCCCACTTTCAGGAACTCAATAGACTATAATAATACTCAGCACAGCAGAGGTAAAGAAAATGAATTAAAGTAGAAATGCTTTCAGATGAGAAAGAGCAGTACAAAAGAGCATCCCTTTGCTGAGGTTATCTCAGTAGTTTAGATAGGACCTCAGGAGAGCTCATCTCAAAGCTGTATGTTTTTGCTTTAATGGGAATCTAATGCCCATGAAACAAGCCAGATTAGTAGCCCCCAGAGACCAGACAATTCTGTCTTAAAACAGACACAGATCAGCTGGAGAAAACAAGTTTCTTTGCAGATACTTTCAGAAGAACAGAGAAACATCCTTATTACTAGACCTCTTCAGCCAAATATCAGGTATCTGCTCTTTCTGTAATGGAAATGCTTGAGGGGAATGTTTCTAACACTCTGAGATATGTTACTCTGTTACTTTTTTTTTTATATATATATATATATTTGGCTTCATAAAAATTGTGATAGTAAATTTCTTCAAACATCTATTGATCAGTTTGGGGGAATCTACATCTAGAAGGGGATTGCTAACCCACTTAAATCAATAAAAACAACTCTCATGAACTCTGTCTAAGCTTACAGTAGACCTACAGGACCAGATCCACAGTTTATTTATCTTATCTGTGTATTTATACACTATATCTAAGTATTTTCACTTTATTGAATACAGTTTCAGGTATGAATTTGCAACAGAGACAGGAATAAACTCATAAGAACTAGCTACCTGAATTCATTTCTTTGAAAAATCCACCTCTTTCAGATATTTCAGAACCTGCTTTTAGTCTTACAAAATAGAATCTATACAGTGAATATTTTTTCTATAACCAACAACAAGTGCAGTCCACTTTTGTGAAAGATTCACCATGATGGAATATATAATCAATTGTATCCTGGAAACTGTAAGAATCTTAAACAAAACCTGATAGATTTATTTTATTGAGGAAAGGGATGTCAAAAACCCTTTCAAAACTAGATTACAGGCAGCACTGCAGTGATCCTTGAACTCTATACTAAAAACCTACTAAAATGTATAAACAGCAGCAATCTTTCTAATCAAACTGACCATCTTCCATGACCGTATTTTACAGCAATTTCAAGCAGTGCTTTATACCTACTGGGAATTTTGTTAGCAGGGCTGGCAGTACTAACTTTTTTAAGAGTACTTGGCACATTCTTTATTCATCTTTTACCAAATTTGATCATCTTTAATCAGTCTGGCTGAAATATTCCATACAATGGAATTAGTATGGAATTCTCTGCCTTAGAATGACATTTTGGTAAGGATTCAGGCAATTCTGAAATTCAGGTTAATAACCAAATGAATTTGTGTGAAAGAGATCCAGGTATTCAATTAAAAGGTACAGAGCAGGGCTCCCCAGGTGGCTGCTTCAGAGGCAGCTCAGAGAAAGCACAGAACTCCTCCCAGCAAGAGCAGGGGAGATGCAGTGGCAGCAGCGGTTGCTCACACCCAGCAGCAGCCAGCAGGACTCTTCACTGTCAAAAGCTCCAGTCGTGACAGTGCAGGTCCTTTAGTTACACATTGTTAATCAGCCAGGTTGTGCAGAAGGAAAGAAACCTTTTCCCTGTGCATCTTCACTACAGCAGCCATTGTGGCTGACAGAGGATGGGAGCCTTCCCTTGCCCCACAGCCATGGCACACTGATACTGGGGTTTCTGGTCTCCTTGAGCACAGTGTGATGCACAGAGGTGTAACTCTATTGAGAATATGTTCACACAGGGGATCCCAAACAAACCACCTCTGAGCCTGCTGATAGGTCACCTGGTTTTTCGTGGCAGGCTGTATGTGACAGATCACCATCTGAAGACTCCCACTCTACTACCTTTAAAGGTTAACTTTTCAGTCCTAAGTTTTTGCACATATGTCTTTATATGCATGGAGAGGTCACTCTTCTTATTTATGTGGGTAGATGTGAAATATGAATTTTTGCAGTTGGCAGATGCATACATTATGGAAACCAAGCACATTAAAAAAAGGTAACGATTATAAAATTATACAAACAGACATATACACTCAGTGTATATATTTCTAAAATAATCATCAAATCTGCTAAACTATTAAGATAGCTGGAAAGTTTATATAAGTAAAACATGTTATTCACTACTTGCAAACTTAGGACATGCTGAAAAGACTTTCATCATCTACAACGCAGTTATATCCTTAATGCTCAGTGTTTCCTAAACTCAGTATTTTTCTATGTTTAATAAACTAAACAAGGTGTTGACTGTTAAAGGTGAAAGTACAGATGGAAATAATTCTGTTTGGGCATGGTTGCTGTAGGAATTATATGATCAATATCGATCTATAAATTAGATGACTATATAAAATATATATATATATCTCAATAGGTTTGGCACTGATGTTGCGCTTTTGCTCTTACATCATTACAATGCTGTAATGTACAAAACTGCTCAGGGTAGTAACAGAAAAACTTAAAACTTACCCATTATTGCTGTATTTCTAGTGGGAAATGAGTTCACAGGTCTTACAAACTAGGCTGTTAAATGTATTCCAGTATTTTTTGTTACCTTTTCAGACATGCATTCCTAAAACTCATGTCCCTGCTTCTAAAAACCTGTAAGTTTGCATCACATGCCCAAAGCCATACGCACCATGGCCAAGTGCTGCTGCAGCTATGGTGTTGCAGGCAGGGCTGCAAGGCCAAATTCTTTATACAGCTGTGTGCTTCAGCTTTTACTTCACATTGCCAGTTCGTAACTGGTGGGTTTACACTTGCTGGACAGACGATTTAAAGAAAAGTACATTCCTTCTTAATTAGCTGAATGGTCTACAATGGATTTCATGCCCGAACAAATATAATTGAAACAACTGGAATCATATTAGCCATGCAGAAAATAATCAAGCTACTGGCTTAGCTCTTGGTGAGGACTCGCCACTTTTCTAATTCTGAAATGAAAATGAAAAACCAGCAATGCTGTAAAGCATTAACACCAGTTTGGTTTATTTACAGCCCAAATTACTATTCTGTTTTAAACTACATAGTTTGCTAGAAGACATGCCCAAAATTATATTCAAAGCAAACAGTAATTGTAACTAGGACAGGCATTTCTGCAGCTCCTATCAGAAGACCTTGGAATACAAAATTAATTATCAAACATTAATCTTTTCTGGAGAAAAAAAATCATGAAAAAAAAAATCAATAAGCAATTGAATAAATTACTTGTATGTTATTCTGCAAAGGATAAAATAATAAAATATGGATTGAAGAACTGCTATCTCTCTGTCAGAGAGATGTAAATGACTCTCAGTCAGAGTATGTAAAACTTCCTTTCGTTACCAGAAGGTGTTGGTACCTGCATACTTACTTCTTTTGACATCCATAAAGATGGATATGAATCATATCAATATAGCACTCAAATGCGGTTTTGATCACTAGGAAGCATGATAGGCTGTGGAGGTGAAATGGATCCAATAACATTTGGGAATTATAAGAGCATGAAGAAGCTGCAGCCATAAAATGCTTGAAGTGGAGAGGGAAGAACAGTGGGCACAGAGCTGAATGGCCAGAAGCAGGTCCTGACACTCTGTGCATCTTGCCTGAGTGAGATAGGAGCTTCAGATTTGTGTCTGAAGGCAATGAGTTACTCATGGCAGAGACAAACAGGTTTTGTGTTGGTGTCAGTGTTACACAGTGGCTCCCAGGTCATCCAACAGAGGTCCCAGTGCCCTGTGACCATCACAGAACAGCCTCTTGGCCATTGCAGGCTGGCTCTGGGCTCAGGCTCTGTGGAGCTCCTGGGTCTGCTGTAGGGCGCTGCTGTTACCTGCACCAAAAAACTTCCCCATATTCTGAACTGATAGAAAGTCTACTTACAGGTACAAATAACAGCAATAAATCTACTTGAAGGTTTAAAATATTATACTGTTGATAGATTTTTTTTGTATTAGTAGATGTGGATTATCAAAGTATATCCAAAGACACAGAAAACTTAAAAATACATTGTGTGAAGCTATTTATGAACTCTGAATGCCATACATAAGAAGCCACAGCAGTTCAAATAAACCAATCAAAAAATAGTTGAAAATCAGTGTCATATTTTGCCTGTCATGATCATTCTGCTGGATTTTAGTTCTATAGCAGTATTTGGATGACATGTAACTAGAGCTGAGTATTTTGTAATGAATAATTTATTTCACCAATTTTCCTGCTTTTTTTCTGTGACATAGACATGAATAAACAGATCACGATTTTCTTTATTCATAATTCGAAGTTCTCTGACAGTCCCTCCGCAACCCACTTCCCTTTACACTGTTTATATTGATGGATAGTCCAGATTTTGAAGTTGGGAAGGGCTGGAATCAGAGCTATATAGTTTAGTAGTGCACAGTCGCACACCATTGTCTCTATTCCCCAGTTGGACTCTTCTGAAGTAATTGGGTGTGAACGTTCATAGAAAATAAATTAGACTTTGCTTTTTGTGATCCTGAATGTAAACCCAACTCTCTCTCTGCAGTAGCACCAATAAAATGCAGAAGAAATTCCACAGAAAGCTAACACACAAAAGGCAAGAGCGTAGCTGAAAGGAATTAATTTAAAAATTCATATGAATATTCATAGGGATTTTTTTTGTGCAATGTGTTCTCAAATTAAACATTATGAAAACAACTTTTTCCTTAGTAGATTCAACTTGGGTCTGCTCACGTGTTGTTGATGAGGCCACTGGGAACACTTTAGAGGCTGGAAGGAAGGACAAGCTTGGGGTTCTGGTCAGTCTGGAGTTCAGTCAGGCTTTTTTTGGACCCAAGCCTAAAGGTATGTCTTTTCTAAATTGTAGTAGGGCTCTTCGGTCAAAGGCAGTAGTGACAATTTTGGAAAGCTAAAGCTGAACAATAAAGCAAGGCTGTTTGCTGGGTAGGTTGATAGAGAGGAGAAAGGAATCACCTCTCCTTGTGCAAACTAAGACTAAGGCAGCTTTTTGCTGCTGCAGAATAATCAGGCACTTCATATTTTGATAACAATTTTATATTACGCATGAAGCACAGTTTTCTACATGCCACATTAGAAGGCAGTAGAGAAATACATCGTCCCCATTAGTCAAATGGAGGCACTATGCACTCCCCATATGCCTTGCCAATCTCTTCTGGTAGGTGCCGAAGAGAAGAGAGGAAGCCCTAGATTTCTATGAACAAGTTATCACACTTTAGATAGACTTCTAAGGGATTACTGGCTTAGAAAAGTCTAAATCCCCTCCAACATTTATATATATACATGATATATACTATATATAGTATACTCTTAGCAAAAACTAAGTTTAAAGATAGGCAAAGTAAAACAACTGGGATACAAAAATTAAGTCAGAAGTTATGTTCCATGAGCAGAAGTAATGCTTATGGCTGTTTTGCATTAGTACATGTGAAGCACATTGTTTCCTAATCTACTTCGAAGAAATGTTTAGGGATTTTATTAACATAAAACAAGATAGTGAGAGCAAATTTGATATCAATTAACATACTAATTAAATGTCACTTAGTAGTTTTAGCAATTACTTGATATTTAATTAACCACTTGAATACCTTGGGAGATCCAGATTATTGTACGTATAATCAAAGGGCAATTCTTCTGACCCTGTGGGTATATGCTGCATGTCAAGACAATCTGTAGATAGCAACAAAAAATAACTTTATGCACCGTGACCCCAGGTATGCCGAGTTGCTGTCTACCCAAGAGATTAATTTACTAATTTGAATGCACTAAGTATCACTTAAAAAGCTTAAACATACCTCAAGTGATTAGGGACCTACATAAACAGCATGAACAACCTACAAAATAGCAATTATTTTAGTTCAAGCCACTTTTAAAATTCATACTGCAAAATTGTCTTGGTGTTTATGAAATGTGTATTCACCATCAGGTCCTTTTATGTTTAGAAAACAGCTGCAAGGATTGGAGAGAAAGGGAGTAAATATTGTTAGGAAAAAATTACTTAAGGAGTGAGACTATGTACCTGAACTCTTCTGGATGGTATTCCCAACTTTTGCATAAGAGACATTTCCTAGTGGACCATTTCTGTACTGCTTTTAGGAAAAAAAGTCTTAATCACAAAACAGGCACAATCTCTGCCTGTCCAATTGTCCTGTCCTACAGATAAGATTCCTTCCTCCTACTTCTTTTGGAACTGTTTTTGTCATTTGGCTCCTGCTGTCATGTAGCACCACGCTGCCATGACTACTACAGCTACAATATTAGAAATTCCCTCTTTCTCATTTCTGCCACTTTTCTAAATGGACATTAACAGCTCTTAACACTTGTTTTTAATCTCATGCTTGTAAACCCAGCAGCCTTCCCACTGCTTTTGATTATCCTCTCAATGGCTGCATTATTTATGCTTCCATTTCTCCCTGCATATGTCAATATGGAGAAACTGGGCAAAGTAACCTTTCTGTTCCCTTTGTAGCTTTTTCCACTTTGCCATACAAGAAAACAGAACTTCACTCATCCTGGAAAAAATACATCTGTTGCTATATTTGTGTTTTCAGTTATTTTTTAACTTCTTGTCTATGTCTCATTTCTATACTCATTAAAGCTTTTCATTTACAGTGTATCTTCAGATCTCTCTCTCAAATCAGAGAGAGATGTCTCTCTCTGTCACCCAAAATCCCTGTCATTCCAAAATCAATCTAAGTCGCGAATGGTCACTTTGAAGTAGAAATAGAGATTGAATGCTCCTTCCTTCTCCCTGTTCGCCTATCAGACACCTTAAATAGCAAGTGACTTTACTTAAAATCTCTTCCACCCTTTTGCTTTTGTGTCTTTGTTCTCTCTTGGGTCTCCTGAAACACGTCTAATTTATCCTTCAGAGAATATTTATCAATCTTCTTTCATTTATGGGCAGGGACTCTCCATGGGTTCTTTTCAAATTCCGCTGGGGTCGATTCTTAACATAACCTATACCAAGGGGATTGAAAACTCCTTGAATACTTCAGCTTTTAAAATTATTTACTTCTAATTTTAAGTGTATGAAGTGAGTTGATCTCATTCACAGTTTACAAAAGCTGTTCATGTCTTACCTGTAGCTTCTTAATCAGAGCAGATTTAAAGGAAGTAAAGAGGATAGTTTGGCATTTTCTGAGCTGCGCTTTCCCCTGGAATTGGAAAAAAAATTCATCAAAATCCTCAATGTTAAATAAGACCAATGAAATTTTGTTTCGAGGGTAAAAAAGCCACAAAGCTATATTTTTGGATTTCATTAAAATTTTCACAGTAGTACAGCACAACCTTGTCTCATGTTCTGAGTTTTTAAGTATAAATTACTTTTTTTAATGTAGCTACGTAGTACAGAGATTAAAAAAAATAATCTTATCGATTCCAAAACACAGATTTTTAAGCTTTGTTGCATACAAAATTTAAATTTGCTTTGTTTTTACCCCTGTCTGAAATGGGAATGAATTTTCATCCTGTGTGAAGGAACAGGACTGTATTACATGTTAGATAATGCTCTGACAAAGAGGCTGAGTTTGGCTTCCTTGCGAAGCAGAAAGATTTATGCCTTTAAAATATAAATATACTCTGGTGCAGTATGAAGAAGAGAATAAATTTCTTGTAGAGCAAAGGTATGAACTAATTGAGAAACTGTATCCATTGCTTAGCTTGATTTGTCTAATTTTCTCTTGAGGGGATGCTGAGACCACTGTTGTAAGAGGAATGATAAAACCACTGATGAACTGTCCTCTTGGGAGAGTTTCACACAGATCAGCAAATCCAAAGCTAACCCAGCAGATAGCAGCACACTAATGGACTGCTGGCAGAGTGCTTTAGACCACCTGCTTTTGCAAGGATCTCATTCCCCTGGTTTAAATTAAGGCCATATCTGCTCTCCATTGTCAAACAGCAGATACCGCAAGTTTAAAATATCCAGTAATATCCTAAACTAATACTGCTATACATTAACACCTGAAAATACTTTATTTCAATAAAGAAGATAATAAGATACTAGGGAACATATTTTCCCATGATTAATTTTGTTGGAATATTTAAGCAAATACAGGAAATCGAAGCAAAACCAAAAACAGAAAAAACCAACATAAATAAACACCTCATTCTTACACAGCACTTTTTATCACTACATTATTTGAAACTACTTTACAAACAAGATGACTGTGACAGCTGATGGTTTTCTTGCATAATTCTGTTGGCACATTCACAGATGCTGTAAGCATAGGCAATCTTTAAAAATTTCTTTCTCTGATACAAAGGCATAGCAAATGTTTCCATCAATATTTGCCCAGAGTTTCTGGCCACTCAAATCTTACCCATATTTTGTTGTGCATTTATCATGTCACCAAAAACTTAACTCTTTTAGTCAGTATCTACAACCATTTTTACATATCTTAAAAATACTAATTATAACAACTAGATATTTGCTTTATAAATTGAAAAAAAGAAAGCTTGTGCACTGTTCATGGATTTATCTTTTTGTATGTACTGGATACACTTCACCCTCAAGGCAATGTTTATGGATAGTAAAATCATTCTAATAATTATTTTCCAGATACCTTGCTATATCATTTAAACCTCTGTTTACCAATATGCTTATAGTTTAGGAATATCCTGGAAAAGAAAAAAAACTACAACTCACATGCAAATTACCATAAGGGCTGAGGATTTTGTGAAGAAAAAAACCCTAGTGTTTAATCAAAAAAGGCACATTTACAAAAGGATTAATTTGGGATCAGAACATATCATGAGTTAGATGTTTTTCTGTCCCAGCTGAGAGAAGTAATTGGAAAATCATGGTTTACGCACAAAAAAAAAAATATTTTCTTATGATCTGCCTTTCTTTCATGAAGCCTTATATCTTCATCACTCAATTACAATCTGAGAGATTAAGGGACTTGATATATACTAGGTCACCTATTATTACAGACAAGATTTAATTGCATTATTTACATAAATTCCTTACCAACCATAGGGTTTAAGCTGCTCATACATGTTTAGCATACTAAAAAGGGACAGGATATTCATTAGTTCCACTATGGGAAAAAGTATAGCAGTAACCTACAAACAGAGCAAAAATTCTGTCCTATAGCTTTTTTTAAAAGAAGAAAATTAGGAAATGTTGGTGGTTGAACAATTGTAGATTAAATTTTATTCCATTACAGAGAGTAAAAGTTAGCTTGATTGCACTGCTTCCTAGGGGAAATTAAACTTGATAATCTCAAGGTGCTTCCCAGAAGACACCATGCATTTGGTAATGTTCATTATAGTTTGCAGAATACCAGATAGAATTTAAAGTGAAGACTCCTAAGGTTTAATCAATATGGACATGCTAAATTGTTCACAGTATAAAACCCTGATTATGAGACAAAGATGCGGTTAAAAGGGAAGCCACAGTACTGAGGGTGGATTTTTTTTTCCCCTGTATAAACTGGTTGGTTCATAGCTAAGGTGCATAGTGACTGCCAAATCTCCAAAACAATTTTTGTAGCAGCGTCATAGAGTGATTCTTTAAGCTCCTGGGACTCCTACATCACTGCCTGTTTTCGATGAGTTATTCTTAAAACAGGTAGCAAATATTTTGGAGATTACTTGTTACAAGATTTAAAACTTACATGTTACTATCATAAAACTTTAAAAGGTTAACTATCACAAAATATATTTTAAATGCTTCCTTTGGAAGATCATGAAGAATATGAAGATTTCAATTTGAAAAAAACAACAGTATTAGCTGTCTGCTACCAGTCCGAGTTTTAAAGAAAAAAAGAAAAGAATATACAGCATTAACTGATACTGGTGTTTGTTATCATCTGGTGATATACTCAAAGGACAACCAGTAAAGGATTGAAATGACACATTAGCAGTTCAAAGCACAAAGAAAATGAATCTTCAATTTTGATTAAATGAGTTTGCAGCATCTGTGGCATCTTTAGATAAAAGAAGTTGCCAAATTGCTAATTGCAAAAATAATCCAGAGTAGCAGGTTTCAGTGCTTCTAAGGAAAAGCTGCCTAAGAACAAATTATTTCAGCTAAAGCTGAAGAGGATACTGGCCCTCTCAAATCTCCAGTAGCTTGGACAAAGATCAAGGGGCTTTTTTAGGACTAAGAGAAGGACCTGAAATTTCAAACAAAATGAATGTGGCTGGAGACATTTTCTTGAGTGAGCCAGGACTGGATTTATGGTTCTTCTCCATCTGGTGCTGGCTAGATGACATCTATTCAGCACAAAAGAGAGACGATGCCCTCTAATTTTATATGGGTACACATGTCTTCCCATTCCTTTGATATACAAAGGATAATCAAGATTGAAGATTTAAACAACTCAATCAGTAAGGGCCTCTGAGATGGATATAGATGAAATAAAAATTCTGGAGGGGTTTTTGGAAAAAAAAATATGTTTCAGAACCATTATGTCTTTGAGGTAACTGGGATCTGATGGTGGCAAGGCTCTGAAGGGTTCATCCTATTTAAAAAAATAATCACACTTCTCTGTTGTGCATCTTTCCTCCACAATTTTGGTCCTTCCCTGCCTTCTTAAGAAGAAGCTGGAAGGTTAATTTCCCCTTGGTCTTCAGACCATGGGAGTCTCCACTGCCCTCCTGTGTGCTGGAAATAAAAGAGGTTCCTCCCTACAACTTCTTTCTTTTCCCCACCAAGGCCTGTGTGGGAGCTTCTGTTTTACCACAAGATATTGGCTCCTCCAAGCATTTTTGTTACACTAAATGGAGCTGCACAGGCAGTGAAGAAAAAAATGCACTGCTGATGTTAGTTTTGTATTTTTCAATAGCTTTAAATTTTATTAAAAGAACACAGCTATCTATCTCATCTCTCACGTATTTATGGCAGAAGCGTGACCTACAGCATCTGTTCATGAGATGGTAAAATAATTTGGAAATACGTTTTTCCTTTAATAAGAAACAACTTCAGGCATAACTGAATAAATTAAGTTTTATTGACTACATTACTCCTATTTTCTGTAGGAGTTCTTTGGAATTTGTTTGTTTGTTTGTTTTAGATAAAAGATACAGTGCAGAGAGTTTGATTACCATGGCATTCCACGGGGGGGGGGGGGGGGGAGAGGGAAGACTTAAAATAGATTTCTCAGACCTAGTCTTTGCTTGTACTTTTCCTATGACTTTGGATCAGAAAATTATGACTTCCATAATTAAAAAGCCTGAGGTGCTTCAGAAAATAAAGTACAAAATGTTCTGCTGAATCTTTCCTAGAGAGTACAGTTGAAACTGCAGGTCATTTTGTTCAAGAGAAAATAAATTCTGCTGAGCTAACTCAAGAAAGAAAAAGAAAAGGAGAATTACTAACTGAACTTCAACATCAGAAGGTAATGCTAGTTCTTGAACAGAGAAACAGTTTGTTAATTCAGTGAAGAAGCCACTTCATTTGGTAGTTGGACTTCTTATTCAGCATTTATCATGAATGCTGACCAACACTTTAATTGCCACTAAAAGACAACTGAGCTTAAATATACATGATGTGCACATCAGAATAAATACAATGTAATTATTAAGTCTCAGTTCAGAAAAATCCCAACTTCATTTAAGTTATGGTAAAACTGACAAAAAAAATTTCAGAGTTAATGTCAGCCTTTTCTTTAACTCGTTTTCCATGCAGTGATTTTGTAGCTCATTTGTAATTATAACCTGATCTCACATCTTGATGGAATTTACTGTAAAACAGATTTAAATGATGTGGCAGCTTCCTCTATTTCTCTACTTTTTTTCTGCTTTCATTGCATCTAGAATACTATTTAAACATACTTGCCTAGCACGTCATCTTGTTTCTTAAATAGGTGTGTGCAAACTCAGATTATAAACAATGTGAGATTATCTAAAATATGAATGCCGTGAATTATAAACATACTTATTAGCTTAGACATGGTATTTGAGACTTTACATACAATTACTAAGTTACACGGCTGTTCTTTTTAAACACTGTCAAGAATTGCTTGCTAACATACAGAGCAACTTAAGTAGCTCACTCAACCAGCATCTCATCATGGATTTGGAAGCTGCAAAGGAAACAATTACAAGCTTATATGTATGAAATACTTAAAATCAATAATATCTTTAGCTTACTTAAAATAAATACTTTATTCCATTTCCATTCCTGATGATGTTGTCAATACAATCAATGATAAAATGGATGGTGCCAGAATTTAGAAACCACTGGAATCTGAAATTTCCATAATCTCTACCATCATGTACCATAAGAGTTAGTGTAGATAACATCTGATTATTTTTTCTTGTTGAAATTTCTGTTTCACAGTCTTTTATCTAGTTAGAAGTTCCAAGATTAAAACTTCAACATTTATTTGGCCAGTTTTTAAATGAGAGCTGTAGCTATACTTCAATATTCCTTTGAGCAATCCATCCCAATGAATGGGAGGAGGTTCTAGTGTTCTGTAAATCTCAGTGGAGAAAAAGACAGTGTGGCAATCACTGATATCTGGTACAGGAAAAACAGATAATTTTATTTTTTTAGGTCAAAAGAATGAAACTATAAATATATTCAGATAAACTGTTTATGTACTTATCATATAAATTGTATCTACATAAATTACTCTATATACGAATACTACTTATATATAGATGTATATAAATACTCTTATGTTTACTTATATATAAATTTACTTAAATTTAAGTATATAAATGTGTTATTTTACAATTGCCTTGTAGGAATTTTGCTAAAAGAAATACCTTAGCCATCACATCTTTGATTCTTTCACCATAATTCATGTCTCTGCCAGAACTGTGATTTGATTCTAAATAAGAGATTGGCTTCCTTTAGATTGGTACATAGATTAATGAATAAATAATTCCTATCAGGTTTTTTTCATGTTTGTTGGTATCGCTTGATCAGATTATAATGATTTGCAAGCATTCATTATATAGTGACCAAAAAATGCAGATTCCAGTAGCCCTGTACAGAGGACCTGCTCCCTTGTCACAAATAGTTTCAGAATTTCATTATTTGCACTGAGTTCACACAAAATATTTACAAATGACCGTATGGCTCCTTGTAATGAACACACAACCAAAGTGGCCAAGGTTCCTAATTTCCTGGAAGAAAACCGGTAACCATGACATGAAAGCTTGTAACATATTTGGAAGATTGTTTTCAATATAAATTATTAAACAAAGCTACCACCTTTGTCTTTAATTGCCCATTTGGAATGCAATTCAGTCTTGGAAGCACCTTGTAACTGTGCTAGGAATTAATCGACACTACCATGCTACGTAGGAGGCATTTAGCCTAAAGCTTACAAAAAAAGGGAGTGGGTTGGAGGGGAGCAGTTAGAAATTTGGTTTTGGTAGCAAATAGAGACAGCAGAAATTAGAATAAAGAGTTCTCAACCACAGCCTTGTAAACAGGGAGCTCTGGAAAATTCTTACAGAAACTAAAATCTGACCTGCTTGTAATTTTCCACATTATCGTCTTGTATGTTTGGAGTCCCCAGATGTTTTCTGCCTTCAGTGCTAACATAGTCAGTATTTCAAATGCAAGATCACATGAAAATCTGTCTCTGAGAATAAAAAGTACTTAAAGAACATGGAGAATTCAAGTCATTGCTGAGAGAGAATGCTGGGATTTACATTGTAATCTTGAACTTTTAACTTCTGAGATGTGTAGAACGTAAGATTTAGCAAACACATCCAATACTGACTTCTAAATAAAATAAATAGTTTGTGTAATTTCTCTTCCTGCAGGGAAAGGTGAAGGAGATGGGTCAATGACAAGCACACTATACACAAATGTATTTCTGATAAAAACAGGAAAATTCCCTGTTAGACTGCAGAGCTAACTGGAAATGTTTTTAGAAATAGCATCGGTACAAGAATCTGCAAAATTGGTAATATACAAGAAAAATGAAACCCCAAACCATACTAAGCTAAGTTTCTTAACGTATCCTGGGCAGGGGGAGGCGGGAAGGCAAGGTTCTTATATCAGTACCTAACAATATGGGATCTATTTATAACCTGCATATAGAAGAGCATGGAGAAGTACTCTGACTCTAGCAGGCCTTTCCCATTTCAAAGGCACATGGAAGAAACAGTGGACATGAGAGAATTCTTACACAGAAAATGCAGTTTTATTTAAGGAATTTAAAAACCTTTTGCCTCGCTGATGATTATGTTTTTTCCTGAGCTGATGTAAATTAACAGCATTTCATGGAGTTTCACTGGTGTAAGAGGGATCAAACCAAACTAGCATCCAAATAAAAACTGTAAAGACATTTACACATTCAGCATTAGTAGGGAAAAACACAAAACTACTTGGTATATATATTAAAAAATATGTTCCACATAGGTCTAGTGCTGCTCATTCTACCAATTTAACAAAGTTCATAAATAACACTAAATAATAGATCCACATGCTACACTGATATAAAGAAGGGGTGAGGAATTCAGCTGTTAGAAAATTTTCTTGCTATTTGTATATTTAAATCCATCTCTCTTCAAGTTTGAACTCCAGGCACAAAATGACCATTGTGAATGACTTGCCTGAATTCAAGTCCATAGGATGCTACAGAAGTGACTGTGATCAGATTAAATAGCTTTTCACAAGTATCAGTACTCAGTGAAACTCAAAAAAAAAAAAAAATTCCACATATTTTCTGTTTAGAAGATAACAAAGGGAGGGTAAAAGCAAAAATAGTCAGATATTGCAATGGTGAGAGAACAATAGTGGACATTCCAGGAGTCTATGCTAAGATTTGTACTGTCTAATGCATTCACAAATGACAGAGTACAGACAGCAGCCACCTGCTGCCCATTGCTTCTTGCACACAAGAATTAAGGCACCACAAGAAGTCAGAAGCTCAGCTCAAACAAGCAAAAAGGTTCTCTTTATAACAGCTGACAGTAAATCTTGACAAAGGCTGTTGCGTATAAAGAAAATCTGCATAAATTGAAACGAAGATCAGGCAATTAGTTGGAGAAGACCACCATTATGCGGAGGATTATATATCTAGAGTTTTTGGGGAAATGTGTCATTTACATCTGCTGTACACATCCATGGAAGTTACTACTGGAGGGAAGGCCCAGGGTTAGAATGACCTTTGATATAAATCAGTACAGCTGTGGTATAAATATGACCAATAAACACCAAAACTAAAAGTTAAGAAACCAAGAGGTGAGATTTAGCTACATACAACAGTAAATGAAATAAGCCAGTAACCCTTTTCAGGCCCTCAAGCCACCTAAAGGGCACAGCTTGTTTCCATTCAGGTAAATTCTTCTGTCCCCAGAGCAGGGTTGTCCTATCCCAGTTGCCTGGTGGGGGTGGTTCCTGACCTCTGCTAATCCCCAAACCGTGCCCAAGTGTCATTGAGCGGGTGCTAGTTAAGTCATCAGGAGCAGAAAGCATGCCAGCAATTAACAATTTAACAGCATGAACAAGAGTGCTCACAGGCTGGTACGGATGCAGCCATCACACTTAACAGTCTATTGGTGTCAAAGGCACAGAGATTTTGGCAATAAGAGCCTTCTGTCCAAGGCCTTGGATCCAATATAGATCTTCACATGTTAGAAGAGGGCTTTACACGTCAAGGTGAAATTTCAAGTATTTGTTATCCAAGTTAGAACGTACCTAAAGGGAAAAACAACCTACATCATTCTGGTGTAGTGAGCATAAGCTGGGGCTTGCTAATTATTATGACTGACATACCATAATTCAATAACTTACTTTCTACATAAAATCAAGCCTTCGCTATAGAAAACCATCAGTGGGACTAACAAATGATTCCAAACTGTAAAAAGCTTCATTGCTGATCTAATTAAGCTCTGCTTCTTGCAGCTTTGGGAAGTGCAGAATAATCAGAGCACAGCAGGCATCAGCTCTGAATCCTCCCTTCCTCCCAGCCAGCCCCTGCACGCTCTGATGGACAGGGAGAGGACACTGAGCAGCAGCGGGACATCAGCACGTCAGCCTTCTGTGAAAGGGACTGTGCTTTAAGGTAGTTCTGTCTCCTTTGTGCCCTTTGAGTAGAATAAACCAAAACAGCTATAGATGCAGCCCAGTGAGGTGGTGGAAGGGTAGAAGAAGTCCAAAAGCTGAAATGCTCTTATAGAACTAAGGAAGAACGTGGGTCGTAGCTGGAGGTACCAGCTGTGCACTGCCAGAAGAGACTGAAATCAGGATGGGTTCTGTGGAGGCCTTAGGACAGAAGTCAATCAGACCATAGAAAGAAAGAACAGTGGCAGAATGCAGAGGAAGGGGGTCACTAAGACAGAGTGAATGTGACAAAGAAATAGAAAGAAGTAGTTACAGAAGGAGGGACACAGATCATAAGGAATGAAATAAGAGAAATGAGAAACTATCTCTGAGGTAGAGGAAAGGAGACTTATGCAGCCAAAAGACAATGAAGGAAAGAGAAATGAATGAGCAAAAATGGATGAACAGAACAGAAGTTATGCTTTTCCAGAAGAAGAAAGGCTGGGAAAAAAGGAAAGGGAGAAAAAGCAAAGTAATTAATAAAAGGAATGAGGCAGTAGGGATGAAAGGAGGGACATGAAAGGAATATAAAATGGCACAAGGCATACACAATAGAGGAAACAAGCACTCTTTTATTTATTCATATGTCTGTATTTCATGTTACCTTCCTAGCAAGCATCCCATAGCTCCATAGATTATTCTTTTTTGGGGGGGAAGGGGAAAGGGTGCAGGAAGGGATGGACAGCATATTGCTGCTGAGGGATTTACTATAGCTCTTTTTCATTCTTGAACTGCTGGACACGTATTTATTGAAATTACCTGAGATACTGGCTGGCACTTTTTCAGAAATATCAATAGCTGATTTGGAATAGAGAAAAAAAAATATTCCAACCATCAAGCCTAGGAAAATTCAAAGAGGGGGATACCGATGTAAGGAAGCAATTGGTGTCATTTGTGGAAAGTTACCAGCAGCCTGCAACTGTTCAGCTCCTATAGATCAACAAACACTCTTTGCCATTTGAATGACATCTGAAATAGAAAAGAGTTATGATTTATCTTTCCTCAATATAGCATTAACACAGGGTTAACGCTGCCTGATGAAAGAAATAGAGTTCTCTAGAGGGAAATGAAAAAAGACAACCATTTAATAAAATCATCTAAACTAATTCTCCTATTGTTAAGATATTTTGTTGGAATTTTTAATGTTTTCAAGAAAACAAAAAGAGAAACATTTAACATTTTTAGTCTTCCTCTTTAGCTGTTTCTTTCTATCACAATGACTTGCCATGAGAGAGAAAATTCTGTGAAAGCAAGGGCAATAGATCAGAAGGTTTTGTATCTCATTGTTAATCATTACAATAATAGTATTAATAACCCCATGGACCATTTTGATGAAAACAACAGTTGAAAAAATGTTATTAGCTCAGCCAGGCGTAATTGCCTGCTAGCATTCATTGATATTAATTTTTTAATTCTTTTTTTATGACTATTTCTACCTGTCCTTTTATAGGGCAGTTTTAGAATGCCCAGAGCAAGACTGCCTGCTGTTTCGCCTAGCATCACATCCCGGGGTTTTTATTGGATTTATTTTTCTTTCAGAAAGTATTTGCTCTTGATGCTTAATTCAGAAGCTTCTTGCTTCTGTGCTGGGAATAAAAGTACTGAATTGGTTCTCCAATTAGCAAACATTTTCACCTGAAAAACTATCAAATCAATACCATATCCTCAGCAATCATGTTAGTTACAAAAGTGTGAAAATTTTTTTCGAAGAGCTCTCAGTGCCCATTTTTTGGCTAATTAGCTGCCTGTCTGCCTTGTCCAAGAGGCAGAGTTTAATTCCAAAATGAAAGACTTGAAAAACCCAAGAAAGTTCTCCAAAAGGAAATGACTTTCATTCAAACAAAAAATTTCTGTGCTGCCCTTTTTCTTATGAAAGATTTGTTATGCAAATAGAAATTCAATGACTAAGATGAATTTGCAATACATTGCTCTGGTAATATTACGCTCTTTCATACTGTTTTTTTCCCATGTTGTCTCTCCTGAACCAGCTATAATAATGACAATGAAGAGCAGCAATTATATTAATATATAATTATTGTGGTTATTTATAGTTACATAAAAACGTTGTCACACATGTCTCAGCAAACATTCTTACAGATTTCAATAGAGTTCTTATTTGTCCCATCAGTTACAACGCGGCTTGTTTAACTTGAATGAGGAGGTACTATGTTTTTGTTCTTCAACAGTCCTGATGGACTGGCTGGTCATTATTCTATAAATAGCACAATACAGAAAATAAAGTAGTTAAGTCTTCTGCTGATGGTTTAATTATTTGGTACTGATGTTGCATTTGGCAGTTTCCAGACCAGTTTGATTGAAATAAGGGTGCTAACCCTGCGTTTTCATACTGACTGTGCACTGGCTCAGAACAGATTGCACTATTAGTGGAAGGGGAGCCCGTTAAGGATTACTAAATGCATGGAAATGCAAAAAACTGCAACCAACTCGGGGAACAGTAACCAAACTGCAGCCTGGGAGAGCCTGGGAGAGCCAGAGAGGGAGAGGACACAGACAGATGGCTCGCTCTCTGCTGACAGCGGATCAAAGAACTGGCCTAATGGATTGTGCTGTCTGGTCAAAAAAGTTCCTGAGGCTTTTGAGATGACTTAGTGTACTAAAAGTGTAGCTTGTACTTTTTTCAAGGATAAAGTAAACAAGTAGCCCTATTTCTATCATTGTATTCTGTGACTTTTGCAGTGCTCTTCCTCAGTCTGGGACAAGAGATCAGAATATTGTGGCCCAGATTTAAAGCGGCATTTAGGCATCCGGCTTGGTCATGGATGATATACTTAGAAATGAATTACATGGATAATGCATTTAATGATGAAATCATTAGATTTGGGGATGAAAAACAAATAGCTAGAAGCACAGGAGAAAGATTTTAAACAAATTGACTTTTTGGTCATAAAAGTACAATGTTTTACCTTTCTTGGATAACAAATGTGGATGTCTGTTTCTAGTGAACTTACAGCTGTAAGAATCTCTAACTACACATTATTTTAGGATTAATTTAATTATTTGTGCAAATGTCATTACAGTTTCTGTATCTGTTGACGGCCACCATTTAATACATCAGGTAACTGTAGTCCATCATTATTATGATTCCATCACCAGGTAAGTAATTATACCACTACATGGGCACCTGAAAAGACTCCTTGAAGTTCTCTGTGTTTATTTTACTTAAAATATAGCAATTTGAGAAACCACAAAGCCCAGTTAGCACTTTCTTAGATGTTTGAACCAGGGTGTCTGGGGGGGTGCAGTTGTTTTTTTGTAGGAAGATGATTAATGAATTGTTGACAGTAATAAAGAAGCAGATATCTTGGAGATATTATTATGGATCACATATCACTTGAAACAGCAAGTCTGCCTCCGTAAAACATTTTATTTGTTATATTGTGCAAATCGATTGTAATTTGCTACCGGCTCCTTTTCAAATACATTTCTTCATTGCTGCCTTTGTAAATAATAAATCACACTAACTATTATTTCAAAATGGAGTGTTCTAATTTAGTTATGAATGGAGAAAGTAAAGATGCTTCAGGATATAAAATCTTCTAGCAGTTCACAGAAAAATAGCCTCGTAAGGATAACCACATCAAAAATCATTAGAAATGGACTATAGCACACTAGCATGCATGCCTTCATGACTGAAGGCAGCCTAACAAAGCACTGACAAGGTTATGCTAAAACAATAATAATTCTAGTAATGCTGTATTAATACTGTTATATAAGCACCCATCAGAATAAATCAGAAATGTCCTTGAAGAACCAATATATTTGCTTCTTCCAGATTACCAATTTATGCTTTGTATAATAAAGGAGCTGTGTTTCTTGTGCTTAGTATGGATGAGTCATGCTTTTAATATATGAAATAAACCTGAAGGAATAAAAATGATTCTACAAAGTTATGAGATTTGAATGGGTCAAGTACATCTCTAAAATCTAATGGATAATCTGCATTAAGCTGATCTATTCCTTTTTGTTTGCTTGCATGGTTTTACAAGATGTTTTTAAGAAGCATTTATGCATCCAGAACCCTCATCCACTGAAAATTTCACATTGATTTCAAGAGAAAATACGTAATATTCTTTAAGCTTTAGGTTTCTCTTTTGAGCTGCTTCATCCTTTTTTGTTCATTTGTTTGTTTGTCTTGAATGCTTACAAGTACCCAAGTACCACAAATTTCTTAACAGAAATCTTTTTGACAAATATGACCTAAAGAAAACCAAAACTCTGTAAATGTTGCACTTGCACTGCTATCTAGTGACTCTTAGCATTTCTGTCAGATAGTATTTCTTCATGATTTATATACCATGTCTACTTTAGGCTTTTTCATTATTTCCTGCAACCTCTCAATTCCTTTTTTATTCAAAGTAAAGCTTGCCTATGCCTTGGGTTGCCGGCATGATTTCATAATCTCTCTGCTTATGTATCTGGGCTGACGGTTCCAGATGATTTGGGTATGTTAATATCTAACTGCCCATTTGAGACTAAATACAAATAATTGATTACAATGAGTCAGCAACTCAGCTCTACTATCTATGTGGTCTAATGACTCCTGCTGCCCTATTACAACCACAGTTGCCAAACCACTACTTTTATAGGCATGTACTTTGCAATGGGTAAATTTAGATAAACATTTGCTTTAGAATAAACTTTCAGGAGCATTACTGGATCCCTTCCTTCTGTACATTCAGACCCCCCACTTGAAGGATTTTTTCTGCAATTAGAGATCTACCTTAAAAAAATGTACCTCCATAAAATAAGGAATTATGTAAGTCTTATTATATGGCTGCTCATTGGTTTCAGTCTTTAACCAAAATAGGACCATAGTCCTAATTTTTTTTCCATGTGTCCACCTTTACTTTTTTCCCTATGAAGGGGCGACTTGATAAGGAGAACTTCCTATTAAGCCTCTGTTCAAGAAGAAAATATGGAAACAGGACTTGGGAGGGGAGGAAGGGGGTGTGTGTGTTGGGAATTGATCTACAGGTCCATTTCATAATGACTAGTCTGCGATCTGTTGTGCTCCTGACATACATTAAGAAGAACCCTTGGAGAATTCTGTCTCCATTCATTATATCCTGACAGAGTCTAGTTTCGTTGACCTTGCTCTCAGTACAGTGTCTTATGTCCCACTGATTTAAGGAGTTTATATAATGAGTAGTTGGAAAGGGGTGAAATTAGCCCAGAGAGCCATAATATATAAAATGTTCTTTGCTCAACACTAATTAGTTTATTTGATTTTCATCTGGTAGGTCTTGTCTCCAAGGTAAAGAGAATGAATTTATTTTTGCGTGTCATAACATCAGACACTTAAATTCTGTAGTTTCATATCCTGTTCTGGGGGTAGCAATTTCATTTTTTAAAAAAACCCAACAATTTACTTGAGCAAATAAAAATGAATTTTTGTCAGACTTTGAAAAAATGTTCTTTTTATTGGGGACTTGGGGGAAACAGATTATGAATTAGACTTTTTGATAACTGAAGACTAATATTAATCTGCTTCCAATCAAAAACTTCAGCACTTGAATACTGAATACTTGAATATGGAGGCTCATTGACATAGCCTCCAAGACAATACACCAAAATAGATACAGCTGCTAAAGTGGAAGTTGCTTTCAGCCAATGAATTTACTGCTTGTCAGATTTGTATGCATGTTTGAATGTGAGGATAATGAAATAACATTATAGATTTCAGAACCAGGGCAGCCTTCATTCACATAAGGTTATAAGCACATATGTTTTAGAATGAGTGTCTGCTGAAGTAACATAATCTATTCCCCACTTATTCTCAGGAGTTTAACTGTTTGCTGCATCACAGAAATGTAGTCTGGGATCATACACAAAGAACTTTGCACCTTGTACAAACACACATTACTAAGATCACAGGGACCATATTCAGATATTTAGCTTCAGTCTATATAAACTTAACTGTACTCCCAGTGTTTCCTTTCAGCTAGGCATTTCACACATCTTAAAGCTAGAGAGTGGTTAACAAAATTAAGCCAAATTTAATTGTCAGTCACTGTGAGACCCAAGGCTTACATCTCAAGATAAATAGCATACAGCACTGAGGCCAGGCTGTCAGGCAAATAAAAGCTGGTAGATGAACCAGCTAGAGTAGATCTTCACAACTCAAACCAAAGTATTTCCAATGTAAATTAGGTATAATTTTCAAAATCACTTCACTGTGATGTAGGTTTTAAATAATTAAAATTACATTAAATAGTACGTTAGAGTTTTGAAACATAATCCATTGCAAAACCCTCCGGAGGGTTAATATTAATCCCACTCTCTAATGCTAACACCCCTCATCTGGCAGAAATATTCCCACAGGAGCACTTGTGGCATAACACTTTTTGAAAACCCTTTAGCCACATCTGCAAAACGTCTAGAAAATACAGAAAGGGCAATACATTGCTCCCACACTTAACATCAACCTCTCTACAACCAGTATCACCATACTGGTTAAATTAAATCACAACACAGATTTAATAAAAGCTGTAAATGGAGAGAGGTGGGTAATAGCAATGACCTGTTCCCATGCACACCAGGCACAAGCTGAGCAAGGAGGAGAGGGACTATGTGCCTGAAAGAAATGGGGCAGTATCTCGCATTGGATCTGATTAAAATTCTCCAATTGCAAATGTAAACTATAATAGGTTATTAAAATATTAAAGATAAAAGTGACCTTCGGTTATTTGGGTTTGTAAATTTAGCTTTCTTCTAAATCGGGAAGAAAGAATTTTGAGCAATTCAAAAGAAATGGGTTGGCAATAGAGATTAAATTAAAATGAATAGCACGACCATGACAGAATTAAAAATATGTTCTATAGAGCTACTGAAGATATTTATTCCATTTCATTTTTCTAAGGAAGTCTTTTAGCTTACTCTCAAAGGGCTGAGCTTGTGACCAATATATTCAAAGCAAGGACCAGAACTGCCCTAAAGGGTATTTAAGTCGTGGGATAATTTTTCTGAAGAACACAAGTAAATAGGCAAAGTGGAACAGACACATTCTGGGAATAATTATTGCCTCTAGTATATTAAGTTATTCAGCATTAGGCTATTCAGCAGTAATTATACTACCCCTGGGCAAGGATGATTTAGTACTGCATACTGGTGAAAGCTGCATAATTAAGAGAGAATGGGATCTGGCTACTATTTAACACACCTTTCCAAATGTTCATTTGATCCAGTTGGCAACAGCCACGGTGGACTCTATAGAAGGGAAGGTTAGCAATGTGTCTTGTACTACATTGTCTGGAGTCCTACAGCATTTAGCACTCCATAGTCCAAAGGTCAAACTCTGTTCTCACTTAACTCTCTGTAAACCGACCAGCTTAAGCAGAATTGCATGTGTCTAATTAAAAGCTGCATGTGGTCTTTGGGGTTACGCTCTGATGTTAATGCTTAATGCACTGTAGCACATTTTGTTTTGCTTATTTTTAAATCAGGCAGAATACAGCCATCTATAGGTTCTAATAACAGCTATAATGCCTCATATGCTTTAAAAAAAGTTTAAAAGAAAGAGAAAATATTTTAGTGTTTCAGATTACTCCCCTCCCCTGAAATGTGAAATGTTTACGTGGTGTTGAGTATTGCCCCCTTTTTTCTGTTGCTCCAAGCTGTGGTATTCATAGGAATGGGAAACGTCACAAAAGCATTAAGACTCCTTTTCTTACCCTTTCTATCCATATCTCTGTTACAGAATAGAAAATAAGGACATAAACAGAAAAGAATCTGTTCCACAACACTCCGAGAGTACAATATAAACAGCCAATTTAGTCATAGCTGAGTTTGTGTGTATCTCAGAATCTGTGCATAGTAATACTTGGCAATAGGGCTTCTACTTTGTCCCTCTGCTTCAGTCTGCTATGAGCACACTTTATAAGAAAAGGGATTTGAAAGGCATCTAACACATGGCAATATTCTAAAACATAGTATTGGGTATCTTTGCTATGGCAGAAATTCTTTCTTGAAGCCTTATATCCACACATGGAAGATTATCAGTAAACATCTGACAGAGACAGCAAAATCTGGAATGCCTCCAGCGTCTGACTCTGGCTTTGTGCCTCGGTTCTTTGGCTTGCTCTCTGACAGATCCCATGAGTTGCTTTACAAGGAGTAGCAGTGGCAGTTTGGAAACAGCCTCTAAGGGAGGTCATGGGGGGATTGGCTTGGCTCCTCAATATCATTTGTCTTGCCTGAAATTAATTCTGAAGAAGCCGTTCAGCATTGTTTACGAATATGATTATGTATTAGCAATAGCCATTCATTTTCCTGCTTAGTGTAAAGTAACAGAATATAACATTCAAGTGCTAGGATTTATGTCACTCTGGGGAAACATGCTCTAACCAATTTGATTTTTTTAACATTTCTCAGTTTGCCTCTTTGATACAGACATCACAAACAGTGAAAACGTATAGCACAGTAGAGAAAAGATTAATCTCTGTTTTAGAAACTTGGTAAAAAAATAATGTGGGAAACATTTACATTAACATGTCCCTTTTCCTGGAAAGGAAAAATCACTAAAATGTTAATTTTTTTTTTTTTTTTACATTCTTTTGCTGCTTAGTTCTCAGTACTTACTAAATCCTTCAATAAGAAGGGTTGGCATTACAATTTTTTTTGCATCTGTTGCTATTTCACAGCAAAACATCTATGAATTTCATTTGAAAAAGACTAAAAATATATTGACTAAACTTATTTGCAAACTCATTTATTTCAATTAAATTCTTCAAGGTTAAGCCAAGTCCAAACATCACCTATCAATTCCATAGTCCTCCAGACATCATCCTCTATGACTCATTTTGTTAACAAGGCCCACTCAGAATTTAACTGGGATTGTACCCATCTTTCACTGTTACCTTACCTCACTGTTATCAATTATTTATTGTGTATTCCTTCCTTTTCCATGTTTTTCCAGTTGCTTATCTCTCCTGGCCCTATGCAGGAGATATTACTTTCTACATTTTTTTTCTATTAAAGAAAAATAATTTTCCTGTGTAAAAATAATGATTAAAAAAGGGTAATATTTCAGCATCCAAATCATGACTGTTAAATATTGAGAGCTTGGATGAACTAGAAAATCTTCAATTCACATGCCGCTTTTCCAAGTAATTATTTTTCACATATTCTGATTCAGGACAGAATTAAGAGCTTTTAAATTTTCGGAAATTAAAAGAAACAAACTACACAGAAAAGGAGGCCATTGTTCTGTCCTTACTGTGGGATGATAGAATACTTCCCAGCTCTCAGATGATGCTCCAGTCACATCCCAGTTCCACGTTGCAACAAGACCAAGCCCCTCATAATTTCCCTCCCTCCTGCCCCCTCCTGCTTCCATATCCTCTTCCTGTATGACGGATGCCAAGGAGAGTGACTCCTCAGAAGCCACAGCACATGCAAGCCAAGAACCCTAAAGAGGCTAGCAATGGACTAGAACTGCAGGGTGTTGAAGATTGTGCCTCTCCTTTCCTTAAAACACAGCCCTTAAACTAAGATGATCAATAGTCATATGGTGAGGACACTTACCATGTCTGCAGGAGGTCCAAAACCAGGAACTTGTTCTGTCTGATTCTGATACTTGAGCCAGAAAGGTACCATGACACAGAAGTGTCCAAAGAGCCATGCACCAAACCACACGTGGACAAGATGCAGCATGATGAAAGCAGCCTCTTATTTAAAGATAGATGAGGATGGAGAGGCAGACTGTACTTGATTTGGTCTCCACTTACCACTCATGGATGTGCTCAGCACAAATAGAAAAGCATCATATGTTGACTGAAAAAGTCAGAAGCCATTTAAGGACAGTAACTCTATGCAGCAAACAAAATAACAGACTTGGTTCTTTCCATACTCATTGACTTTCACTGATGAGACAAAAATCAAGCTCATATTTTTAGCTTGTTGAAAACCAACTGTATAAGATACTGAGAAAGCTTCCAGAATTTACATCTGTTAACACAAATACAGATTAGATTTTGCCTCTAGGTGACCAGCCATAGTTCCTTCATGATTTACAAGACATAAGAGAATTTCAGCATCACAGATCTAGTCTCTACATCTTGATAGCATTTTGGTATTTTTATGTTTCTAAGTCTGCACATACAACACACACACACAACAAGTATCTGTTAATTTGATAAGCTGCAGAACAGGAGGAAAAAAGGCAACTGCATGTAGTATTGGAGGCAATCAAACAGCTGAGAAAAAAGGCAATCTCAAATAGGGAAAAGCAAAAGTACTTTCAGCACATGCATCAGCAGTGGTTTTCCTGCTGTAACACATACTTTGATCTGTCTCTTTTCTCATTCTCATTTCTGGCTTAGGGGCTAATGAACCTTGTTGCTAAGTCACATCAGTGAAATGCTACAAAAAGGACAAGTTCCATTTACACGAATGAGTCTATATTGGCACACACAATTTTCATCCCTGTTCCAAGGAACTATTTTGATCTGCAAAGTTAAATTAAAGCTCATTCCTAGTCTTTTAGCAAGGCACATTGCCCTAGGAGCTTATGCTCAAAGCAACACTTAGTGTCATTGCTCTCTCCTCTTTTGGAAAACAATGGATACTTAGAATTAATCCTAAAAGCTTTGAGAATGTACAATATACACAAAATTTCAGGATATATCATATGTAGTGACACTATGTATTCAAACACAGCATAAACAATATCTGTTATTTATATGCTGGAATTTCACGGCCTGTTACATACTTATCCTCAAAAATTAATATAATTTTCACTCACATTTTCATAGACTCCCAACAATCTATGTGCACGGCAGTCTGTAACATGACAGCTTTTCTTGCCACAAGATGTATGGCAAATCAGAAATTTTTTTCTCATCACTACGGTGCAGATTATTGCAATTGCTTCTGTACTGGAACTGAGAGCACTTGCTGCAATGGAGCTGGGGCAACTGAGAGGTGCAGTATGTCCTATCACAAAGCATCAAAGCTGCAGATTTAGTTAGTATAAACCATCGCTGTCACTGTCTCCCAAGTACACAGGAAAAGAAGGCAGCAGGTACAAGAAGAGAAGGTAACAGGTGCCATTTCTACTTTGTGTCCAGCAGAGCACTAACACAGTTTCCATGCTGCCTCCTGAAAGAAGCAAGGGAAAACAGAAAGAGCAAAGTGACACAAAGAGCCAGTCTTTTGGTTAGAGCCTCCCCTGATGGAAGACTGTAAAATGTACAGGTCAAAGATGAAAAGCAACAGAAGAACAATCCCTATCAAGCATCATGGAGAAACTCCTCAGAGAACTTTACATTCCACAAAGACCTCTGATTTCATAGGTATCTACAGTTTCCTTTCGACCTACAAATCTCCAGCATATTTTGAATGTTTGAACTTCTTTTTCTGTTGAACTTCTACATATTTGTTCAATCTTTTTTTTCCTTAAGAATAATAAGGACAAATCTCAAATTATCCTACAAGAATGGCAGAGCTCTGCCTTAAAGTTAAATCCTGTCCTATCCAAATGTGAACTAGAGTATTTCCTGAAATCTCAGTAGACACAGTCTACTCAGCATTCACTCAGGAAGAAAGAAGTATCCAGGCACCTAATATGTAGCAAAGCAAACGGTAATGGCTTTAAATGATAACAATTACTACCAAATTTGAATACCACATATTCTGTTTTTTACCAGTGAACTATGTTTTACCAGTGAACTACGAACTATGTCTAAAAAAGAAACTAAAGGTTGTTCTGTTGTGGAGAGAGAGAGGAGGAAGAGATGTAAATACTTAAGAAAGAAGAATAAAAATCTTTTGAAGGGGAATTGAGCGCTTGCCTACTGCTTAAGAAAAATGCACTATAAAGCAGCTATTGATTTTTCATTCAACAGCACTGAATGTTTTATTGAAAAGCAGCAATGCTCAGTAATTTGAATTTTCAATTAAGGTAGCGCATTCCTTGGACACATTTACTACTGCACTCTAGTGACATTTATTTGACTTTTAAAATCCCTCTACTATTGTATTCGTGTTTGTGTAGATCAAACTACCGATACAGAAAGTGTTAGGATTATAACACTGCTGATTATAGACACATGTTTGGAAGGCTCCATGGACAATCCAATGACTTTATTTGTAAGTAGGACAATACATAGTCAGACATAGCTGAACTAAAATATGTCACTATGAGATAAATTAAGTAGTTCAGTATTTCAGCTTACAATATTTACATTTTCATTGCCTTCATGGATAGTATATAGTTGCAGTGAGGTTACACTAAAACATTTTAATTATATATTATTTTTATTATTTTATTTTAATTATATATTTATTTGTTAGAGGATATAGAGGGGGTTACCTAATTCACACTTCTCAAACTGATCAGCTACTTACATGTATAAAAACTGCAATCATAAGATAGATCGCAATATTTCTGGACTATAGATAAATAATTATGGCTCATACAGCATTCTCTTCTAGAGGAAAATGGCTGGGAACCTGCTAGTTTTCATAGCCTTGTGTAGAACTGGGGTAGCTTGACCTCTATGTGGTCAACTGACAGATTTCTAGGAACAGATCTAGTCTTTCCTGGTCAGAGGTGCCTCTTCATTCAAAAACCATTTCAGCCTCATCTGCTGAGGAAAGAATCTGGGTAATCCTTGGGAATTTTACTAACTGTGAGAGGCACAGCTTGGAGTCAGTATTGCACCAGGTTGTGCACACTGCTGTGCAACAAAGTATTAGCAATTTATTTCATCTAAATTAGAGTGTAGGTTATGCAAATTCCCACCAGTTTGTAACATGTTGTTCTTAAAATCTTCTTGTTTCTTGCACTTAAAACCTATATATGAGCAAAAGGAATACACCTGATATGCAAAGCCAAAAAATAACTGTCACTGTAACTGAAGCCTTAACAGTCCAATTGCAATGATAATAGCATTTGTATCTCAAAATATATTGGGCTAAATATCTATGCAAACGTTCTCAAATCAATGCTTCTCTACAATGTTGTGCCTACCTTTATGTACATTTTAAGTCATCTCATCTCTGGAACTATCTGAGGTCATTTTTACATGCTTGCTCACATGCTCATTCTTCACTGGTTTACAAGCACATCTTCTATTCAAATGTACTATGGATGGTGTTTTCATGCATGTTAGACGCCTGTTCTTCTTTTTGTTACCTACCCCTAAAACCAGTTTTACCCAGGTCCCAGGCTTGTTTCCTTCAACGTAATCATCCACTGGTGAGCTATTTATAGTTTTCAGGGCCTTTGATATCATCCTGTGCCTGAAGATTCAAGACCCCTGCTGTTACCTCTTGCCTATACTCTTCTATGCTGCATTTTTTTCCCAGGGTCATAGGTAGTTCATTCTGAACAGAAAACCTACTTGCTTTTCCTACCTACCAGTTACAGAAATATAGATAGCAATGTATAAGCATGTATATACAAATATACACACACCAGACAACTGTATAAAGCTAAAAAAAAAAAAAAGGTAATAGCACCTGTTTTGTCAGACAATAGCTGTTACAGCTAAACAAGCTAACACAGAGCCCACACAGGCCAAACGAAGTCCAGACAAAGCCTGATGGGTCCTTAGGCCTCTGCTGTTATCTTAACACAAAGACTATGGCCTTTTGCAAGCAATAGCAATACCATATTTACAGGGCTCCAAGGCTACAAAAGAATAATTTCACAGAAATGGTGGAAGAAAATGGAAGAAAATGACAGTGAATTAACAGCGTCTTCAATAGCTCCTAATTTGCTTCAGCAATCTTTCTGCTAATGTTGGGAAAACCAGATTTCAGCACTGAATTTAATACTTTCTGTATATGCGGTGAGTAGTGTCCAGATATCACTAATCTTTTCTTCAACCCAACTCTTTTTCCAATATTACAACTAATTTCACTTGGAATTTTTTGATGGGATTAAATTTCACTAATGGGTGTCTTTGTTTTAATGCTTTAAATGTTTTTTAATAAATATCAGTTCAAATTGGCCCAGGCAAGAAGAAAGAGACTAAAAATTTTCCCTCTGTTGGTTCAGCCAGGAGTTAACCCTTTTTATAATGGGTGATATAATTATATCACAGCCATGAGAATGATCAGCTAAATTGGCACTCTGCCCCTGGGAAACCTCAGTCCAGACAGTAGAAAATAGTTGGCTTGCTTCAACTTACTCCTACTCCTTCTCTTTAGCTATTCATCACTATTAAACATGTGGCACTTCTGTTACAGCCCTTCACTCCCCTTCGTCTTGGGTGAGGACCTGGCTGGCTCCCACCTGCTGCAACTGCCCGTATGGCTAATTGCTAAAGAAAGCAGAGTGTCCTAAGAGGAACGCAAAGGCTGCCCACACACAACACTGGAATAAACAGCCGAGGTAAGAAACAAAATGTAGTGAGAAGGTGGAAGAGGATAAAATCAAAAAAGAGAGGTGGGGCATGAAGATGAGGATACTTGTCTATTACCACATGCAGAGGGGCCACACAGGTTGTTTCATGCAGAAGTTATTCTCCTAAGTGGTCTGGGTTCATCCTGGACAAATAATTTCCTCTAACCTTTCGAACATTAGGCATTTTCAAGTCAAACAGGCAAATGGGTTCTTGGAGGATAGGAGGAGCTCTCTCGTCCCTCTACACGGCTCTGAGCCAACCCAATATGTTGTAGTACTTAAGGTGCCTTGTTTCTCTACATGACCCTTTAATAAGGATGGACTATACAGATGTACTTAGTGAAGTGCTCCCAGCCCTGCTATCATCTGACTGAGATTTCCTGTTAGAGCTAATGAGGTTCTGCTCCCACTTAATCTCTAAATATGGCGCAGTTAACGCTTTTTAGTTTGCTTAATGACATGCTATTAATAAAGACATGACCTGAACAGCTACTTGCATTTATTGTCTTTTTTTGCCCATTTTTTACAATTATGCTGAGGCAATTTAATTCTTTAAGATCATAAACTATTGTTTTGTTTGACAAGTTGTATATAATCATCCTACATTCCCATGAAAGCGCTCACCAAGGTCAATGCATAAGCTGGCAATTTATCTGAAACATGTATCATGATATTGAAATTGCTTTGCTACTTTTTCACATTATTATTATTGCCTATTGACAGAGTAGTGTGCTAACCCATACTAAAGAGGGGTTGAGTCCTCTGCAATTATGTGGGGTTTTTCAAGCAGTTTCAAGTTGATGACAGCATCAAACTATGCTTAAGAGGAACTTTGTTGAACAGTAACTATGCTGAACAGAACAATTCAGTATCTTCTTTGTTTTTCCAATGAGAAATAGCCCTAAAAAGGTACAGCAACATACACCTTTAAAGAAACTATAATTGGTCTAAGCAGAAGAACCAAAAGTTTTTCCTGGATTTAATGAAACCATAATGTAATTTTCTGTTGAGAATCATTACCAGGCAATCTTGGTCCAAAAGAGATTTGTGTGTGTGTGTGTAAGACTCAAACATTAGACAGCGAAGAATTAACTTCTACATCATTATTTTAAATTGAAAACAAACAAGCAAACAAATGTTAATTACCTCTAAATTTAAGAACGAGAAACCTTGTTTGTGGGAGTGAAAGAAGAGTGCATTGAATTTTAATGGGATTTGAGTATTTTATTTCTCTAGGCTTGATTTGGTTCTATCATTTTTCAAATATGGGTTACTGTTTTTGCTCTTAAGTGACAAATTGTCCAAAGGCTATCGTAGTTCTCTGTTTACAAAGCTCTTTGTATAAATCTTTTACTTACTTTGAACCAAGGATTATACAAGAGCAAAATACTAAAATGATGATGTCATGGATGTTCTTTTTGGCTTCTCCTCTTAAGGGTGACCAAACCCAATTAGCCCAGCCTCCTCTTA